>JALPQI010012201.1:0-31180 GCA_025490895.1 Thaumatotibia leucotreta
TGCGAATTAGTCAGAAACGAGTATAATGATGAAAATTGCAAAAAAAGTTCCCGCCATCTTGGATTTTAGAATGGTCTCGGAAATCGTATTCCACTTATGCGAATTCGTCGGAAACGAGTATAATGATGAAAATTGCAAAAAAAAGTTCCCGGCATCTTGGATCTTAGAATGGAACCAATAAAGATATTCCACGTATGCGAATTAGTCGGAAACGAGTATAATGATGAAAATTGCAAAAAAAAGTTCCCGCCATCTTGGATTTTAGAATGGACTCGGAAATCGTATCAACGTATGCGAATTAGTCAGAAACGAGTACAATGATGAAAATTGCAAAAAAAAGTTCCCGCCATCTTGGATTTTAGAATGGACCCGGAAATCGTATTCCACGTATGCGAATTAGTCGGAAACGAGTATAATGATGAAAATTGCAAAAAAAAGTTCCCGCCATCTTGGATCTCAGATAGCACCCGAAAATCGTATTCCACGTATGCGAATTAGTCAGTAAAAAGTATAATGATGAAAATTGCAAAAAAAAGTTCCCGCCATCTTGGATTTTAGAATGGACTCGGAAATCGTATTCCACGTATGCGAATTAGTCAGAAACGAGTACAATGATGAAAATTGCAAAAAAAAAAAGTTCCGCCATCTTGGATTTTAGAATGGACCCGGGAATCGTATTCCACGTATGCGAATTAGTCGGAAACGAGTATAATGACGAAAATTGCAAAAAAAAGTTCCCGCCATCTTGGATCTTAGAATGAACCCAAAAATTATATTCCACGTATGCGAATTAGTCAGAAACGAGTATAATGATGAAAATTGCAAAAAAAAGTTCCCGCCATCTTGGATTTTAGAATGTACCCGGAAATCGTATTCCACTTATGCGAATTAGTCGGAAACGAGTATAATGATGAAAATTGCAAAAAAAAAGTTCCCGCCATCTTGGATTTTAGAATGGACCCGGAAATCGTATTCCACGTATGCGAATTAGTCGGAAACGAGTATAATGATGAAAGTTGCAAAATAAAAAGTTCCCGCCATCTTGAATCTTAGAATGGACCCGAAAATCGTATTTCACGTACGCGAATTAGTCAGAAACGAGTATAATTATGAAATTTGCAAAAAAAGTTCCCGCCATCTTGGATCTCAGAATGCACCCGAAAATCGTATTCCACGTATGCGAATAGTCAGAAACGAGTACAATGATGAAAATTACAAGAAAAGTAGCCGCCATCTTGGATCTTAGAATGGACCCGGAAATCGTATTACACATATGCGAATTAGTCAGAAACGAGTACAATGATGAAAATTGCAAAAAAAAAGTTCCCGCCATTGGATTTTAGAATGGACCCAAAAATGATATTCCATGTATGCGAATTAGTCAGAAACGAGTACAATGATGAAAATTGCAAAAAAAAGTTCTCGCCATCTTGGATCTTAGAATGGACCCGGAAATCGTATTGCACGTATGCGAATTAGTCAGAAACGAGTACAATGATGAAAATTGCAAAAAAGTTCCCGCCATCTTGGATCTTAGAATGGACCCAAAAATGATATTCCACGTATGCGAATTAGTCAGAAACAGTATAATGATGAAAATTTCAAAAAAAAGTTCCCGCCATCTTGGATCTTAGAATGGACCCAAAAATGATATTCCACGTATGCAAATTAGTCAGAAACGAGTATAATGATGAAAATTGCAAAAAAAAAGTTCCCGCCATCTTGGATTTTAGAATGGACTCGGAAATCGTATTCCACGTATGCGAATTAGTCAGAAACGAGTACAATGATGAAAATTGCAAATAAAAGTTCCCGCCATCTTGGATTTTAGAGTGGACCCGGAAATCGTATTCCACGTATGCGAATTAGTCGGAAACGAGTATAATGATGAAAATTGCAAAATAAAAAGTTCCCGCCATCTTGAATCTTAGAATGGACCCGGAAATCGTATTGCACGTATGCGATTTGTCAGAAACGAGTACAATGATGAAAATTGCAAAAAAGTTCCCGCCATCTTGGATCTTAGAATGGACCCAAAAATGATATTCCTCGTATGTGAATTAGTCAGAAACGAGTATAATGATGAAAATTGCAAAAAAAGTTCCCGCCATCTTGGATTTTAGAATGTACCCGGAAATCGTATTCCACTTATGCGAATTAGTCGGAAACGAGTATAATGATGAAAATTGCAAAAAAAAAGTTCCCGCCATCTTGGATTTTAGAATGGACCCGGAAATCGTATTCCACGTATGCGAATTAGTCGGAAACGAGTATAATGATGAAAGTTGCAAAATAAAAAGTTCCCGCCATCTTGAATCTTAGAATGGACCCGAAAATCGTATTTCACGTACGCGAATTAGACAGAAACGAGTATAATTATGAAATTTGCAAAAAAAGTTCCCGCCATCTTGGATCTCAGAATGCACCCGAAAATCGTATTCCACGTATGCGAATTAGTCAGAAACGAGTACAATGATGAAAATTACAAGAAAAGTAGCCGCCATCTTGGATCTTAGAATGGACCCGGAAATCGTATTACACATATGCGAATTAGTCAGAAACGAGTACAATGATGAAAATTGCAAAAAAAAAGTTCCCGCCATTGGATTTTAGAATGGACCCAAAAATGATATTCCACGTATGCGAATTAGTCAGAAACGAGTACAATGATGAAAATTGCAAAAAAAAGTTCTCGCCATCTTGGATCTTAGAATGGACCCGGAAATCGTATTGCACGTATGCGAATTAGTCAGAAACGAGTACAATGATGAAAATTGCAAAAAAGTTCCCGCCATCTTGGATCTTAGAATGGACCCAAAAATGATATTCCACGTATGCGAATTAGTCAGAAACAGTATAATGATGAAAATTTCAAAAAAAAGTTCCCGCCATCTTGGATCTTAGAATGGACCCAAAAATGATATTCCACGTATGCAAATTAGTCAGAAACGAGTATAATGATGAAAATTGCAAAAAAAAGTTCCCGCCATCTTGGATTTTAGAATGGACTCGGAAATCGTATTCCACGTATGCGAATTAGTCAGAAACGAGTACAATGATGAAAATTGCAAATAAAAGTTCCCGCCATCTTGGATTTTAGAGTGGACCCGGAAATCGTATTCCACGTATGCGAATTAGTCGGAAACGAGTATAATGATGAAAATTGCAAAATAAAAAGTTCCCGCCATCTTGAATCTTAGAATGGACCCGGAAATCGTATTGCACGTATGCGATTTGTCAGAAACGAGTACAATGATGAAAATTGCAAAAAAGTTCCCGCCATCTTGGATCTTAGAATGGACCCAAAAATGATATTCCTCGTATGTGAATTAGTCAGAAACGAGTATAATGATGAAAATAAAAAAAAAAGTTCCCGCCATCTTGGATCTTAGAATGGACCCAAAAATGATATTCCACGTATGCAAATTAGTCAGAAACGAGTATAATGATGAAAATTGCAAAAAAAAGTTCCCGCCATCTTGGATTTTAGAATGGACTCGGAAATCGTATTGCACGTATGCAAATTAGTCAGAAACGAGTACAATGATGAAAATTGCAAAAAAAAAGTTCCCGCCATCTTGGATTTTAGAATGGACCCGGAAATCGTATTCCACGTATGCGAATTAGTCGGAAACGAGTATAATGATCAAAATTGGAAAAAAAAAGTTCCCGCCATCTTGGATTTTAGAATGGACCCGGAAATCGTATTCCACGTATGCGAATTAGTCGGAAACGAGTATAATGATGAAAATTGCAAAAAAAAAAGTTCCCGTCATCTTGGATTTTAGAATGGACCCGGAAATCGTATTCCACGTACATGCGAATTAGTCGGAAACGAGTATAATGATGAAAATTGCAAAAAAAGTTCCCGCCATCTTGGATCTTAGAATGGACACAATGACAAATTCAAAAAATGTAGACACAATAAGAGAAAATTAGTATTAGCCTTTTTTTTCTTACAGAGTTTGTTGGATGTTGGACAGAGTGGAGAGCTATTTATTGCCAATGATATAGATAGAGTGCCATTAGTAAGAGTTTAGTTATTATTTCGCTATGTGAGTTTGGTATTGAAGCGTAGAATAGAAATAGAATGCAATGCTCAGATTACCTTCAATTTTCTATGCCTCTCGTTTCGTTTGTTGCCAGCTCGTCAGATTACGGTAAAGCAAAGAGAATGCTGACGACGGCAACGCCGCGCCGCAATATATTTGTTATATAATTCGGATGTACCCTAATCAGCTATTTTTGTTATCAGTTGTTATGTTACGGGTTCAAATCCTAGCATATGACTTGTAATGTATGTATTTTTTTGTTATTATTAGTGATGTAGGGACTTTTTACTTTTTTTTATTGTATTTATTAGTTTTTTGGTTTTTTAGACCTCCTTAAACATTTAAAATCAATATATGCAAGATTTTGTTTAGCGACATCTATAGATTATTTCTGTCAAGACTCGAGCAGTGTACTGTTTGACGCGTATCGAGAAAAACGCATAAAAATATGTACGTGCAATAATAGATGGCGCTGAAATCAATTTATTCCAAAAATAGTTAATTTTTTTATTTACTAATTTACTCTTCTAGAAAGGGTGGTTTTGACTATTTTCGATGTATGATGCTAAATTAATTAAAACTGTGCACTAACAGGTAGTAAATATCTGGATTTCAAATAAAACTAAATCTATTACTAGTCAATCGTGCTCCTAGTGACATCTATTGTAACATATTCCGAACTATTTGAGCCTTCTATGAAACAGACCCTCTATATTTGGGTACTTTGTGGTCAGACGAAAGGAAATAAACCGGCCAAGAGGATGTCGGACCATGCTGAGTGTAATTACTCAATTCTCAATTCCGTAATTACTCAAAAACGGCTGGACCGATTACGTTCGAAATAGTTTTATTTTAAAGTACTGTATAAGTAGAGTAGTAAAGTGCACTATTCATGATGTTTTTTCATATTATTTTGGACCTACGGATCAAAAGTTGGAGGACACATTTTTTTCTTCTGGAGCGATTATCTCCGAAAATATTGACTTTAGAAAGAAACTTTCTTTAAAGACACTTATTCTTTTTAAGAGACCTATTCAATGATATCCCACACTATAGGAGTACATCGAATAAAAAAAAATCATCCCCACTTCACCAGTTGGGTATAGGTACCCGAAAAAAAAATTTTTTTCTACTTTTTATTGTACCACTTAGTTGGCATGATTAATATGTATACCTGTACCAAATTGCAGATTTCTAGTATAAACGGCCACTGAGCTATGCTGCGGGCAGACGGACGTGGCGAAACTAAGTGTTCCCTTTTTGCCATTTAGGCTACGGAACCCTAAAAAGTACCTAAATAAACCTATAAATCCTGTATTATTTCATAATCACATTTTCGGAACACCATTTCGAACTTATTAAGAACCAACTTAAAACCTTAAAGCCCTGAGTCCACATATCTAATTGTTTTGTGAAAATTATTGATACCTATGCTATACAGGGTGTAAGTCTAATACGGGCGAAGCTCTTAAGGGGTGTTAGTTTACGACATAATAAGTACATTCAAATAACTTTTACTTAAAATCAGAGCAACAAAATTTTCCATACAAAATAATTCGGCGCGCAATGTAAAGCAACATACGCGAGTTAAGCACTCGTTGACAGCTAATTTCAAAAGCAGATGACATAACTGCCAAATCAACAATAACAAATGTTCGTACCTACATTGCCGCTCCGATAATCTTAAAAAAAATCTGTGGGGTCTAAATTAAGAGTAACTTTAAAAAAAACCTTGAAATCCATGATTACACTAATGAATCCCATGCCTGGTTTAATTGATCGCTCGTATTAGATTTACACACTGTATATAATTAACATAAAAATAAATCTACGAACGTGTTTCACGGTGTGACCAAAACAAAAAAAAAATGCAATATTTGTTTCCTTTTTTTCCTCCAGCGGGTATCTAGGATCTAGGTATAGTCCATTTCAAATATATGAATGCCCGATTCCACTTGGCAAAGTCGTTAGGCGTCAGCAATACGATCAGTGATAAGTTGATAACAAAATATACTTGGCCAGACCCTTTTGTGGCGTGATGTTCTTTGCATATATCGGTGGACGACACGTGCCAATTTGTAGTGGACCAATTAAATGACAAAAGTTTCGAGTGGCATCGGGCCTTCGTATTTGAAATGGATATACTACATTACATTCGTGGCATCGTCAGAAAATTAAATAATATAACACCATTTACTTAAATTTCGCAGTCCTGTTTTCCTAACTAGGTTACCGCTGCAGAGTTCAGAACAAATGTTTAGTGGAATTCGGTACTTACTCACAGGTAATTGAGAAATTCCTATTATTGCCCTAGGACTACAATCTTTGCTTATGGATTGACTGACGTGTTCGTCAACTTTTAACCCTTTGAAGGCCAAGGTCGTAATGTGATGCGGGCATCGCGAATGTCATCTCATCTCGTTAGTGACAAGTACTCAGAACAATGTAAGAGTTCTTCACTTTTAGAACACACAATTAGCGTAAAATTAAATAACCTTAATGTTGGTCAGGTTTGTAACGAAAATTGAGCACTAATTACCTACGCACTTTATTTTATTTTTATAAGCGATAGTTATAATATAACCAAACCAACCAAAGTTCAAGCTTAAATGCCTAATTATTAGTGATTGTTATCAACGTGTCGTATTGGTGGCAAAGTATGGTTGACAGAAAAATAAAATACAGAGGTATTTTATCAATTATTAATATCTCACAAAGTATAGTAATTTTTATTATTATAGTTAATTACCTACACATCTTTTAATCACTTATTCAAATTATGCTGATTAAACGAATAAAATGTATTCTTCTGCTATGCTATTCTCTTATTCACACATTCGACGCTGCGTTCGTCAACGAGCTCGACGTCGAGACAGCTTTGTCTAAAATCCTAGCTGTTTTATTTGACATTAGGAATCGAGGCTGTGAGCGAGGTTGTGGGCGAGTTCGTCGCTGTTTTTCGTTAGAGAATACGAAGTTCGTACATTAAACGTCAAACTCTCGACGCAGTGTAGTTCCAGCTCACGCCGCATTCGTCGCCGAGCACTAGTGTCGTTTAAAGTACATTAGTGAATACCATTTTTAGGCTCGACACAGCGCTGACACAGCGCTGACAGCAAGGCAGTTTCTTTAGTGAATAACACTGCTGATTCGGCTGTCAAGCCTTCACGTCAAATTGAAAAATCCATTATCATGCAGGCATTTTTCAATGCGCTATGACCGAATTTTTTTAAACATGTCTATCTCTGAAAGTAAGCCGAAACCAGAAAAGTTAATATGCCATTATAGTCTCAAAATGTGGTCAGGAATACACCCTTCAAATTTGTCGGGTTACTCATTTCCACCCTGTATTGAAGGCAGAAACGGAAGTTGGTTTTACACCGGAAGTGTCTCATTTCAGCAGCTGAAGATGTTGACGTCTTTCTTACCTACTTATATTGAAGAGCAGCGGTATTCAGGAGACTAAATAAATTCTTGTTACCTTTTTTCTGCATTGGATAATTTAACACGTCCGCCCCCCGTCCTGGGTCGCGTTTTATAAAGTTACAATTTACAATTTTGCTGTTTGTCTTTCTTTCTAGCCATACATGCGTACGTTAGAGAGGCAAACTTGTAAAATCTAACTTTATAAAACAGGCCACTGTTTGACGACGTGCTAATGCTATATCGATCCAAATGATCTTATTAGTGCATAATATTACGGACGCATATGTATGGCAAAAGTTCACATCGGGATACCACCACCAAATTTCAGTATGTTGTTAAATATGTCATTCTGTATCCAAAACGACCGGGAGACACTCTCTCAAAGGTCAAGGTCACCAATAATGATGTCATCAAAATGGCTGCTGCGTAATTTCGAAAATCGCTTTTTTATTCCTCAACCGCCCAGCGTACACCATCCTGTGTGATATCAATTAAAAGGTCATTAACCCTTTCAGCACCCTCTAATACGACCGTGCGTTCAACTTTAAAAAAATCTAATTTCAAACATAATCAACTTTGCCGCCTCAGAACGGCATCGATCGATCGTACGTTTGATTATTATTCGTTGCAAAATCCGCACGGCTAGGTTCGCGGGTCATTCGCCGGTGAGGCGAGCATCAAGCATGGACGCGTACGTGACGGACGGCCGAACCAAAAGTAGGTACTTACAATTTTTTTTAACATGTGCTTGTTAAATGTGGTTTATTGTTTTTTAATTTGATTAAACGTTCTAGTATCCCGTATGGGAGTAATCTAGCGCTTTTATAGCTTTTCAAGATTTTTATGCGTACCTAAAGTTATAAAGCACGATCGTGCGGGTCAGGACGCAAGTCAAAAAATATAAATTTTATTAGTAACATCTGGATGTGTTTTGTTTGGGCTTTTAACATCCGATTTGGTGGCTGAAATCATTGGCGAAGGAAATGTATGGGACTTCGATGAGTCCGACCTTGAAAACCTTGTACGCAATACCGCAGAAACCAGTGATTGTGGTACTAGTTCTGATGAAAATGATGTAAGTGGCGATGAATTAACTGAACCTGAGTTTAGATCTCTTTCATTTCGTCGTAGTCTGTCACCTACCCTCACTTCAGGTACGGGAGCACCTGGAAGAAGCCGTTTGGCGGAATGATTATTAGTGCCAGGACCAGCCCATTGCCCCCGAAGCAAATTCCAGATTTGCCTCAATTGATTTCGCCATCCAATTGTGGTCGGGTATGTAACAACCGTGATCACAGTATCCGTAGACCCCGTAGAGGTAGATGACGTGGAAGAGCATCTTCTGTACAAGACCACAGATGTTCGCTCAAAATGATAATGATATGCCACGCTCGGATTCTCCCCAACCAGGTACATCATCCAGTCGTAGTCGGTCATCTTCATCTAGCAGAATCCGAACTGGTTCTGCTGGCTAGCCGTGGTACTCGACGAGGTCGTAGTCGATCGTCATCTACCCGAGGCTGCACTTCTGTTCGTGAACGATCCAGATTGAGAAGTCTATCGGCCGACCGGCCTTCATCACATAGAGCAAGACTGATGACATATGATGATAAACATCATTCTTACCCACCTCAACCTTGGTCTGGCGTTGTCCGGTTGCCACTTGAGTACTTCTCGGATTATTTTAATGATGATTTTTTAAGAACTGTGCGGAATGTATGAATCTATATTACATGCGTACAACAGGCAAAGACCTAAAAACTACGGCGGCGGAAATTAAAAATTTCTTCGGAGTACTGTTAGTGATGGGTTGTATTAGCTATCCCCGAATACATATATGTACTGGCGCCAAGATATAAGACTGGAGATGATTGCTAGTGTAATGACTAGAGACCGTTTCTTTTCGCTCCGGCATAATATTCATGTAGTTTCAACTATACAGCTCCACCAGGTAATACTAATCATCTGTGGAAAGTACAACCCGCTATCAATACTGTACGTGATGGTAGCAAAAAAATAGAAAAAGTTCCATCATATTACAGTATTGATGAACAAATGATATGATTTCCTTTTTTTTTTGTTAGTTAGTGTATAATGCGAAGCAATTTTTTATAGATTTTTTATACTATAACATGCCAGATACGTTAAAGACTGACACAATATCTCAATTATTAGGTACTGTTAGTAATAATGAGTACTAAATTAAGTTTTTTTTTGTTATTTCATGTAAGTTACATGTAAAACGTCCAAAAGCGACTAAATAAAAGATTACTTACGTCTTTAAAAACTGTTTTTTAATTAAAACTTCCATCGAGATAAATAAAAATAAAAAAATATATTTCAAGGGGTCGAAACGAAATGAAACGATCGTGCGGGGGGGTTTCCATCTAAATTATGGGAGGGGGGATTTTTTTTCTATTTTTTTGTCTTTCAATGGGGCTTAAATGCAATAAAAAACATAATTTCACATATGAAATCCAATAAAAAATTTCTCGTGCTGTAAGGGTTAAATATGCTCTAACTTCGTCTATTTGTATTATAGCGGACATGTAGAAATATAAACAATATCATTGAAAGAATAAAAAAATATTTTTAATATTTCGTCGACTGCCAAAAGTAGAGTACCTATATGTGTTCAGCCCCTAAGAAAATCGATCAGTTCACGATTCTCGGAGTATATCGAGCAACATACATAACAAAAAAAGTAAGTCAATCTAATTGAGTAAGTACCACCTCCTTTTTCGAAGTCGGTTAAAATGTAATTTTAACGGAACGACAACTTAACGTCATGAAAACCTCTACCAGAATCACCATCCAGGTCAAGTGTCCCAAAAAATGCGTACATTTAATGATTCCGAGTGGCATTTTTTAATAACGCAAGCACGAAGTCAGCGGGCAAGGCGTTTTTCATAATGCCTGCGCACTCAGCGTTTTACAGCCGAGATAAAAAGTTAAAAACACCTCAAGAATTTGAAGGCGGGGGACATGATTTGCGACAGTATCGTAGGTGCTTTATGTTTGTTTTTCATGGCGGAAATTGTACTTAATTTTGGGATGCCACTTGATTTTTCTTCAGTATGAAAATGTTTCGTGAAGCGTTGGTACTTAGACAGGAATGACATAATTAAGTACATATTCATCATCATTATCATTTACAGCCGATAAACGTCTAATGCTAGACATAGATCATCCCCGGTGGTTATTGTCGTAATCGCCACGCTTGGCAGGTGGGTTGGCGATAGCAGTCATATGAGTATAAGTACCTACTAAGAATGTACCGAAGGCTATAAGGAATAAAAGATGTTTGGTTAACAAAATCGTAAACAATCGCTTTTTTAAAATGCTTGTTTCATGCATTCCGTAATGTCCACAATTTATTAATTGTTATTCGCCAGACCATACTTTTGAAAACGTAAACGACAATTCTTAATGTTTTTATTCATTGGAATATCAACTTTAACACCATCGTCATAGATACCAGTATAAAGCGTTTCAGTGAGATAGCAAAATATGACAGTTATTTCTGAATTTGGAAAAGGAGGGTAATGCCTCAATTACGGATTTGCTAATAAAGTTACTTTACTTCCTGTGGAGTGTTTTGTACTAAGGAAAATTAATGTCCGAAGACATTTTAGATCTAATTACACGACTGCCAAAAGTAGAGTACCTATATGTGTTCAGCCCCTATGTATGTTTCATATATTCTTTACATGAGCAAAACTGTGCGACCGCTTAACCGTTTTTAATGGTTTAATTAAGTTATCATTAGAATCCGCATGACGTCGCGATTAAAACATGATACGTGACGTCACGTTAAAAACAATATGGCGGCCTATAAATTCAATATTGTCCAAAATGTATACATATTGTTTACCATGTAGTTTTAAGTGTGATTAATATTGAGTACATTATGGAACCGCCAGGTCTGTTTATGCCTATTTATCTTGTACTTGTGTACTTCTTGTAACTTAAAATTATTATGTGAATGTTCTGGTTCTCAATAAAATAATAGTACATTATATTGTATACAATGCATAGGACAATGTTTTTCATCACACTTGCCGACAAAAAAATAAGTTTTAAGAAATAACATTATTAAATGACCTACTGACATTTCTGTTACTCCGTAGGGAATTTCACTTTTCTATTACTCCCGCTGCGCGCGCAAACAATGGCGCGCTTAGACAGCAAGTGTGATGAAAAATAAAATAAAATGTCTAACCGAAAATAGTACATTACGAAGTGCGAAAAACATGAAATTCGAAACGAGTGGCGACTGGCGATGTTTTAAAACACGACGGATAGGGAGTGTTTTAAATCGACACGAGTTACGAATTTCGTTTTTGCACGTGTCCGAAGTTTTGGACTTGACGTAAAATGACCCACTTCTCGCACTAGAGCCTAAAAAGTACACCATCTGTAATAAAAAAAATATTTGTTTGCGAGTAGAACGCTAACGTTTAAGGCTGATTCACACCGGATGCGTGTGCGTTGCGTACGCGTGTGCGTGGCGTGCACGTTGTAGCGTCGGAAATGTCATAGTAGATAGCACATCGCTTGCATGTCACGCGCACGTGCACGCCACGCAATTTTTTTTTGCTCCCAGTTACCAAGCGAATAATATGGCGCCGCGCTGCCACTGATATACCTGGATGCGTAGCCAAGTTGCCAATCGCTAACGCTTAGTAGCATATCGAAGTTTTTCCTCCCTGTCACTCTTTCATATTAATGCGACAAAGACAGTTTCCTTTGACAGATTGACGATTGACGCGTTAGCGATTGTGTAGCTATTGTGATACTTCTGCTACTGTACCCTATAATTCTTCCTTTTCATTATTTTGACATAAAATGTTATAACTACTAGAATAATTATGATAGCTTATACATAATTCCACATGTAATGTCTTGTTGGCGTAAGCTGTTTTTTACATGGTTGTTGATAATAAAGAATTATAATAAAAAAAGAATAAAGAATACCTAGATAATAAAGAATAACATTTTGTAACATCAATGTGGGACCACCATAATGAAATTGGTGACCCATAGCTCCCCACCACCTCCCATCCTACCCCCCATAAGGCTGCACAACACGAGCGCGGATAATTTCCTCGTGTAACGCTCACCGCGCGGTGACAGCGCGTCAGGTGGGAGCACCCCCGTAATAAAGCGTAGTGTACAACGTCCAACTATTTATTCTCTTATTCACACATTTGACGCTGCGTTCATCAACGAGCTCGACGACGAGACAGCCTTCACTTCGACGTCGAGCGCAGCGCTGCGAAAAACGGTATTCACTAACGTAGAACCAGCTCGTCGTCGAACTGTAGGTGGTAACTCTCGAGTCTCGACGCAGTGTAGTTCCAGCTCACGCCGCATTCGTCGCCGAGCGCTAGTGTCATTTAAAGTGCATTAGTGACTACCATTCTTAGGCTCGACGCTGCCGCAGCGCTGACACAGCGCTGATAGCAAGGCGTAGGCGGTTTCCTTAGTGAATAACACTGCTGGGTGCCCGCGAGGAAAGGAAAAACATTCAACAGCGTATTTCTGACTAAATTTGAAGATAAAAATGTCATATGAAGTTTTCTGGCTTCAGTCTACTTTAAGAGAATATTTGTTTTTTTTCTTAAACCGTTTTAGACCGTTACGCTATGATAAATACATTTTAGGAAACGATTTTGTCACCATGTTGTCTTAGTCTTGTCACACTTCATTGACAGAAATCATATTAACAAAAATATTTTTAATTACCTAGCAAATGTAAAAAAAACTTTAAAGTGCGTTTTTTTGCGACAGTTTGAGTAATAAAATCCTTTTTATGTGTATTAAGGCATTCAAAACATCAAAAAAACTAAAAAAAAACACCAAAACTTATTTAACTTTTTTGCTTCTTTTAGTCTCTGGAATATGCTGTTAGAATTTTTCCCTTTCCTCCTCGTGGGCACCTTTAAAATGAGCATTTCGCAAAAAGTTTTTCCAAACTTCCTGGGACATTTAGGTAAATGTCTATCAATTTTTATCAATATCAAAGACGTGAAATAATTTTTTTTTGACAATTGCACAAATACGATTTTTGTTTCTGTATTTCTGGTCAGGGTGCTTAAGACAAGTTGCCAATCGCTAACGCTTAATCGTCAATCGTAAACGAAAGGCAGCTGTCTTTATCGCACTAATATGAAAGAGTGACAGAGAGGGAAAACTACGATACGATACTAAGCGGTAGCGATTGGCAACTTGGCTAATTGTCCAGGGCAGCTTCATTTAGAAATACTCTCAGCGTCGGGCATTAAATCCCTTGAGACTAGGCGGATTTACAACTCTTTGTCTATGAACTGTAAGATTTTTAAAAGGCGAGTAGGTACTCAACTTACGAATGGATTAAGTGTATAACTTAATACAGGTTCACACGTGGAACGTAATGCTTATTTACCACAGTCATGATAAAAACATACAAAATCCGTACCAGTGAGTTCCAACCCTATCCTCTGAGGGTCATTTGTCAGTCTGCCGCCGCCGACGCCCGCTGGACCTCATTTTTGCTTTGTTTTTCCCTATTACAGGTACTTCGGGTTGATGTAATAAATGATGCTGCGATTAAGATGATAACCTAAGGAAGTAACTATTAGAAGATACTTTAATAAAATAGTGTGTACAGTTACAATCCGAAAGAAATGAAAATAAATATGGCTGACGTTCAAAATAGAATCGTCTTTGACACATCCCGTGAAACACGTATGTAGATTTATTTTTATGTTTATTAAATATCAATAATTATTACCTAAAAATGTATGTGAAATTGAGAACTCAACGTTTAAGGTTTTAAGTTGGTGATAAAACCAAAATTGTATTTTGAAAGTGCGTGATTAATTTATGTAATAATGTAATTTTTTAGGTTAGTTTTGTTTTTTTTCTGGCGCTCATTATACATAATATAGCCGACATGATGTCAGGGTAGCTGGGTTGGGCATCGATTTCTTTGAATGTGCTAAGCTAAGACTGCTAAGATAGTGCTCCAATATTAGTGGTTTAGTAAAAACGTCCCACTTTGTCCCCCTTGCTCCCCGTAGATAACCAAGTTTGATAACTGGCTATGTACAAGGAAAAAATATTCCGGTTTTATAACCGGGTTATGAAACGGGATTTTTTTTCCTCGTAGAAAACCTTTGTTTTATTCAGTTTTCTACGAGGAATTTCTTTTCTTGTTTGATAACCCGGTCATGAAACAGGAATTACTTTTCCTGGTAGAAAACTGTTATTTTATTTGGTTTTCTATGAGGAATAAACTTTTCTTCGTAGCTAACCTAGTTATCAAACGGGAATTATATTTTCCTAGTAGAAAACCGTCATTATAGGTTTTCTAAGTGGTTTCGAAATTTTTATTTATTTGTGGAAAATTATGGTACTAAACTAGTATTTCAATACAATTTTTTTATTTTATCGCTTAAACCAAAAGTATTACAACTTCGTAAGTACATTTTAATAATTAAAAAAATAAGTATATAAGTATGTAAAAAACTAAAAGAACGGAGAAATTTTCTCAAGGCAATGCCCCACGGTAGTTATGTTTTCTTGAAGTTGGGTTATTGCTTTATGTATACGGATATTTACCGCAACATCTATGGCTGCTCTCTTCTTAATTGTGAACCTTTTGTTCACTCTTGAATGTGAAATTCCGTAATATTTTGCGTCATTTTGTAGAACCGATAGTAAATGCGGAAGTGTAGGGTTTTTTCGGCCTACAAAACGATTTAATCTGGAATTCCAATTAACGTAACCGGGAATCACGCTAGGATGATAATTCTGAAAACATAATATATACTGGTCCTAAAATGGTGTAGTCTAATACCGAGACCCAGCAAAATTACGGTTTTCTACTAGGAAAATATAATTCCCGTTTGATAACTAGGTTAGCTACGAAGAAAAGTTTATTCCTCATAGATAACCAAATAAAATAACAGTTTTCTACCAGGAAAAGTAATTCCTGTTTCATGACCGGGTTATCAAACAAGAAAAGAAATTCCTCGTAGAAAACTGAATAAAACAAAGGTTTTCTACGAGAAAAAAAAAATCCCGTTTCATAACCCGGTTATAAAACCGGAATATTTTTTCCTTGTACATAGCCAGTTATCAAACTTAGTTATCTACGGGGAGCAAGGGCTTTGTCCCTATAAACGAATTACCTATTGGCTTGTACCTATAAACGAATTATTCGTTTATAGGTACAAGCCAATTCCGTTCTTATGATAAGCGACAAAAGGGGTTGTATTAAAATGCTCACAAATTAATATTTATGTCAACTCGACATTGATTGTGTACAAATCATTGAGCTAAAATTGTCTACGAAAATCGTCTCCGACGTTTCGAGTGCAATATTGCACTTAAGCCACTTATGAAATGGAATGAAATTATTTATTGCTAAACAATGGGTTAAAAACTGCATTTTTCACATGATCTACCTTGTCAGGCGGGCAAAGCTCGGTGCAAAATTAAATTGGTATTAAATAATACTATTAATTATTAAAAAAAAACTAGATTGATACAACAAATACTTCGTTCACAATGATAGGTATTTATGGTAGGGCTGAAATCATGATTCTCCGATTATGTTAAGTCCTTAGTCACTGATAATAGTCAGCCTCCGTAGCCTAGTTGGTAGTGACCCTGCCTACGAAGCTGGAGGTTCCGGGTTCGAATCCCGGCGAGGGCATTATTTGTGTATTTATTTATCACAAATATTTGTTCCTGGGGCATGGCTGTCTATGTATTTAAGTATCTATTATGTATCTATTGTATATATCGTTGCCTAGTACCTACCCACATCACACAAGCCTTAATTGAGCTTACCGTGGGACTAGGTTGATTTGTGTAAGATGTCCCTTGGGACAAAATATCTTGATATTTATTTATTTTTAAACTAAATAAAATTCTAGATAAATTCCATCAAAACATTAACGAGCGAAGAGAGCTAAACAGACATTATCATTCCCAGTATAATAGGGCAGGCGAGGCTATAACTCCCGGCTATCTATTGAGGCGGAAAAAGGTGTTTTTCCCACGTAATTAATGGCCACATTATTTCGTGCATTTTCTGCGAACCAGTTGGGATTCTGGTAATCGTATTTTCAGGTGTGAATTTGATGTATAGCTTACAGGTCTATCTCGATAATTCTTAAGCAATTTGATTAATGCTTAAATAAATTGATGCCTTCTTCATCTCCTAAATATAAATAGAATTATACAATATGTAAATGTAAATTACCATAGTTTTTAATAGAGTTTAATAAAAAGATGATATATAACATACAATATTTATCATTATGAAATATACATCATGGGACAATTATGATAGATAGATAAATGTAGACAAATACTTAAATACATATATAGAAAACCACGATAAGGAACAAATTATTGTGGTCTTAACCTATTAACCGCCGGTTGCTCCGTTAAAATTATGTGCCTCTAGCGCCACACGCCGTTTTCGTACCGAAACCGTAGTGATGTAATCGCTGCTACGATATTTTATCATGTGGTATACTTTAAAAGATAACAAAATTGTGTATTATTTATAAAATGTAAATAAACGTCATATGTTAATAAAATTAAAATAAACAACATCAAAAGCATCCAATTTAGTAAATGAATACTACTGTAACCTAGATTTAAAGCGAGACAATATTTTAACAAAATTTTGTTTTTGGAATCCCTATTGTTGGAAATATACGACTCCGGCGGTAGAGAAATAGGAAAATGTTGAAGTGGATAGTGCTTGCAAACCGCGTCGTTTCCGGTAATCGATATTATTACCAATATTAATTTTAGTAAATGATAACAGTAAAATATATTTTGTAATGTCTGTTTGTACTCCATTATAAATTGTCATAGATATTTTAAACCAAAAGTATACTACGATTTCAATTAAATCTTACTTTAAATAAAAAAAGAAATGTTTTGATTAACGCTGTTATGATAATTTTGAAGTAGACAGCACTGACATTACCTTTTCATCTAATTCTAATTTATCATCTGTCTCAAATTCTTCAGATTGTTCCTCACAGCCTTCCAAAATTCTTATTAATTCTTCAACGGTTGTCATTTTGCTAGTTACTGTTAGCCTCTAATGTGAGTATGTAATGAAGTGAATCCGATAATATAAGTGGGTAGGTACTTATATATAACTAATAAATTTGTTATTAATCATAAGTAAGTACCCTCACTATTATCGAATTGTGCACGCTTATGACGTCATAAGCAGTTGGATAAATGCGACTCTGGCGCTGGACACTTTAGATATAGCATTGAAAGTACTAGTGTTGTAGATACTAATCATCGTATAAAGTCGAACGTCAAATAAATTATATATAATTCCATTCTAAATAATAATAAAAAACATAAGTGTGATGATTATTATTCAGATTAAAGACAAATACAATTACTTACATTATTGTTACGTATTATTCTTAATTCGTGTAAACCATATGCACAACTTCTAAATAAAGCAAGATAAAATTGGTCGCATCACTATTGTTGGATATATACGACTGCGGCAGGACACGTCTGAGGTAAAACAGTATTTAGCCATACGAGTTCTACTCTATAATTTTGTTTTTTTTTTCGTAAAAGGCAATAGGAAGAAAGAAATAATGGTCTCATATTTGTAAGTTGACCTTTGGATCTTCGTTATCATTGTTGCATAGCCATTAAGGACTACATATTACACCTAAAATCCCTGTCAATACTTGTGTTGTAAATATGCGACTGTGGCGCTAGCAGCATTGAAGTCACAGGTAGGATATATACGACACCGGCGGTTAATGGGTTAATAATAAATACACAAATAATGCCCTCGGTCAATAATATTGTAATTAATGTTTGGTCAATTTAATTTTTTTATGTTTGTTAGTCGATATCACTGAGAATCGTGAACGATTTTTTTAAATCCCGAGTTAGTCCCGTTGGCACTAAGTCGGGGACTGATGATGGGATCTTACAGAAATCGGTTGAAGTAGGTTTTTATTTTTGGTGATTATTAATATTAGACCGACGACAGACAGCTGATAGTAAACTGATCTTATCATGCTATGCGACACGTGTTCATTTCCAAATAAAAGTGGGCGGATCGTACATTCACATTGTAACAACGACCATGCACCTACACGCACTGATAACTCTCTCCATCATATCCCTCTGCTTAAGCGAAGAATGCCGCCTAAATACCCGCACACCAGAAATGGAGACCGAAAAGAACTTGAAGAAACATCTCACCAAATGCTACGCCGAAATACTGAAGCCACCAATAAATAAACAATCGAAAACCGTGATGATAAAAACGGACTATTTGCTCCAATCTTTCAAATTTGACTACAACGAAGAGATACTAACTTTATACAGCTGGAACTATTTCGATTGGCAAGACGACAGACTGACGTGGAAACCTGAGGATTATAAGGATCTCAAAACGACGCAAGTTTCAAGTTTCGACATTTGGAGTCCGGGATTCAAATTGGTAAACACAGCTGACGCTGATGATTTCGATTTTTTCTACACAAAATGTAGATTAAACAGCACAGGACATGTCAGGTGCGTTCTTCGGACAGAACACAAAGTCTTCTGTACGTCTGCTATGACGAATTGGCCTTACGATACGAAGAGTTGTAGCCTCGCTTTTGACCAGTGGAGACCCCAGGAAACGAAAGTGATTTTCAGCTTGAGTCACATCAAATTTGTAATGGAATCCTATCAGAATGACGGATGGATAATCGCTCGTGAAAAAGTATTTAAGAACTTAAGTACAGGAATACAGTCTGTTGTTAAATTTGACTTTGAGAGACTCGCTGAAGGATTAGAAGCTACTATAGTTGTGCCGGCGTTTGTTTTAAGTGTGTTAACAGTGACGGGTCTTTTCGTAGATTATAGAGACATAAACCGATTGGGAATATTGGGCATGAGTTTGATCAGCCATTTCATTTTCTCAAACGAGGTGTCGAAGAACATTCCTAAACACAGTGCTGACACTCCAATAATTCTATTGTTTATTAGTAGATCCACTATCGTGACTGTAGTTTCTTTCCTTTTATCGTTTGGCTTTAGGTATTTGGGAAGAAAGAAATCTCAGCCACCGACGTGGATTTCGTCTTACAATGATTTTATTTTGGATGGCTTTTGTAGATATGGTGTTCTTACGAAGTGGGAAGTGGATCAGCAAGATCCAGTAAAACCTAATGTAGAATGGGTTAACTTTATCAGCATTGCCAATAGCGTCTGTATGTTTTTCGTAATTACTACGTACATGTTTATACTTTCAAATGATATCCCAACTAAACCAGTTTTTACATTCGTTTTCGATATTGCCTAAGGAGTTCTAGTAAATTAATGTTTGTAAATTTTTAATAAATGATAGGAGTGTTTAAAAATCCTGGTATTTTTTTAATCATCTAAGGACTGATTTTTAAATCCTCAGTTAATAGTACCTGTCAATTAAATGTTAGCTCTGGCCTTTTTTGAGTGATGATTTGAGAAAAGGATGGCGATCATTTTAACGAACGGATAGGTTTAATATTTGGGGATTGAAAAATCAGGGCTTAGCATAATGTAGGTATAGGTACTTAGTTGACTTAGTTTAAATATTTGGCAAACTCCACAAACGTGGAAGTGAAGAGTTGTTGCAATTTGTCTGCTTATAAAAAAACTGAATTTGCCGCCTTAACCTAATGACAACTGCTTGGACAGAGCATAGCAGCTGAATTACGATAATTCACTATGAGTAGTTGTGCATTCGTATCCAAAACATTAAATACGAGTATTAGTAACACAAAAAAGAAATCCGAAAAAAGGAGAAAAAACTAAAATATTATAACAAAATAATGATTTCCAGACACTATAGTCAAGTTTTTTTTGCCAACCTTCTGCGCTTGTCTGAGCTGAGTAAAAGTAAGACCAATAAATAGCATTTGTGATGACAGTGACAAATTCGTGGTAAGAAGAAATATAAGACAGAGTAGTTTAGCGGGATCATCGGCCACCTTGGCCTTTTTCATAATAAAAGTTTCTATAAAGCGTTAGGTGACAGATTACTAAATTTACCTGGCCGAAAACCGCCTGAACCATAGAGTATATTGAATAATAGTGTATAGAGTTATCAGTCAAGGTTTTTGCTTGCAGCGCCATCTATTGATGATTCACGGCAACTTTTCTCATATATATATAGCTACACACGTATATATATATATATATATAGCTACACACGTATATATATATATATATATATATATATATATATATATATATATATATAGCTTAGCTATATATAGCTTTGTAGATTGGTAACCTTTGAAATAATGGACAAACAAAACCAGATCACATCAAGTGTGAACTTGCCACGCATTTCTCATTTGGAATCAGCTGAAGAAGTTCACAGTTCACACATTATGTGACCTAGTTCTGTTCGCCCGAACTAGGATCGAGAAACAATAAAACAAAAAAATTGTGTCACTTTCAAGTTTTATTTTTACACTAGCCTTATCCATCTGTATCATATATTATTTGCTATCAGTTTGATTGAAGTTTAAACATGGTTTAAGACATTTATTACCAATAATATTAAGGAATTTATGTAACCGATTTTTGATTTTTCAGGAGGGCTAAAAACGAATTAAACATTTATTATTAGAACTAACCTAATTTATTAGAATAGTTAAATTAATTCATATTACAACTGACAATATCTAGTAGAAGACTACGCATGAAACATAGCTTATGTATCAAATCCTGTCCAATAAAGCGTATGATAAAAAATACATTGAAATCTGTTAATCGTTCAGGAGGTACGACGCTACGGACAGATAGGTATATGAAACAGTTCAAAATATTAACATATTTTTACCAGTCTTAAAAAAACAGTAGCCGCATTGCACAGTTTTCTAATGTCGGCGAACGGAGCTCGTGGTACATTTCCATCTTGAAACGGTTTTTGCGAATGGCTTCCAATTTGCATACGAGTATATATGCGTTTTGAGTAACATTAAAATGCTCACGCATTTTACCACAATTAGGCAAACAACACATTTAACCGCATCGCACCATATTACAAAAATCCAATCCATGTACAGTACATACATGGAAAAGCACAATTATAGGATTCCAGAACAAGCACAGTCGTTGTATGAAATCACTAAAATAATATCGTTTCGATGCACTTTCAGTTCAAGCATCGAAGACAACCAAAGCGAAAATTTAATTATGGCCGCTCTGTCAAAACATTCCGTTCATTCAATATATTTTTTAAATGTATCTAAAATATTTGTAGCTAAAGAATTCAAATTGGACAAAAGTATAAATACAAGTGTAGGTAAATTAATATTTCATTTCTCTATGTATGAAACAAAAATATTTTGAGAGCCAAGTAATGAAAAAAAAACTAATAGTTTGTCATTTTTTTCGTTTTGTTAACTGCGCGTAACGGAAAAGAAAATAGTGGCTGTACAGATAATACAAGATCTTGAAATTGATATCAACGCCCTCTAACGTTGATTTACGGAAGCATATCCGATGACGTCATGAGTACATCAAATTCACTACTTCTACTAAGTGAAAACACCGTGGCCTGAACTACTTTACTAATTAACTAGAATACAAATGTACCTAAATAAAGATTCGTATACAATCTCGTATATTGTCAATAACAATCAATATTACAATTTTATAGAGTGTTGATAATTAGTATCGACAGGACAATATTTTTGCAGGTGCCTAAATGAAAGAAGATCCGAAGAGACAGATATCAGTAACGTGAGGTTGCAAAGAAGGGGTCTGATGTAAGTGGATCTTATACAGGATTGCACTACACCTGATCCGAATTTAAGTGGCTAACTTATCTGAATTACTAATTAGCAGGCGATCGATATTATCAAGTCAGGGTACATTTTAGCAAATTATAATTGTTTATAAAAATGTGATAGTATGATTTGGGACAACTGTTGGTATTAATAAAAAAGCAATAATAAAGAGTATTAGAGAAATAATGCCTCCTTGAGGAACACCAAGAATAATATTTATGATACTCAGAAAAAAGCACGAGATTTCTAGCGCTTCTTAAAAAGGAAGAACGAGTAATCAGAATAACAAAGTTATTAATAATATTATGTAAATTTTAAGCAGCTTCAGAAACAAAGGCAAATAGTATGTCGGAACCAACTGTGTTAGATCCGCTATTAAAATCGAAGGTAAATCAAGAGGATTTTTTTGTATTTTGTGATTTTGACTAGAACAGCGGCCATTCTGAGTCCAGGGCAGCATTGACAAATATTGTGCATATTGGACTATATTGGGTAATGGAAAAAGGCTTGTAGAGTTCAGAGAGAATAATGACATTCAACGTTCAAATATGAAGGGACAATGCCAGATGAGAAGCGATGATTGATAATAAGAGATAATGTGATGAATAATTATTGTTAAAAAATATTGCTATCTCAAAGTGGGCGTTTAGCATTTAAAAATGTCCTGGAGCAATTTTACCTCATAAAAAACAGTTCGCCACCAATCATGGCCTCGTACACTTACATTATATTCGCTATAATTCTGCATTGTAGCTATTGTAAAGAATGTATTCTACGTCCATCGTGGCAATCTGAAATTTCTATAGAAATGAGGATTAAAAATGATATCCTTAAAAATTATAATGATATGAAACCACCAAACAGTAACAACACGAAAGGAGTAGAAATAACCATGTATTATTTGGTCCAAATGCTACAGTTTGACGAAAAAGAAGAAGAACTAACTACATACAGTTTGAATACGTTTGAATGGAACGACGATAGATTAAAGTGGGATCCTGATAAATATAAAAATATAAAGACTCTGGTTTTAACACGTTGACGCGAGCAACGTGTTTATACGTCTTTTTATAGAGGTAACGATGTGACACAACGTTTAATCACGTTGAAAGTGAAGTCTCATATTTTACACAACGGGGTAGAACGTCGCCTCCCCGTATAAAAATGCTTTAGTGACGTTAAACCACCACATCACATCAAATAGCACAAGCTGCTACCGCGTCCTGGCATAGATGTTTTTGCGGTTCAAACTAGAGGCTGTTTGAATATGTGCTGACCACTCAAACAAAGGCACAACGTATACAGACGTCTAGCTCCCACATTGTGTGCCTTACTTCCTTTGCCCTGTGCGCGTATTGGTGGAAGTGCGTGTGCGCTGCGGTGCGGCGGGTGACTTGCGAATTTCGATTGATAGGTACTCTTATGTACGTAAAGGTGAGTTTTAACGTTTTATTGCTTTATATTTTATCTATTACCTAGTACGATTTATCAACTACATCGGTGTGTAAAGAATTTCATTGGACTTTGGGAAATGTGACCAGTTTTAAACCGAATCACTAACCGATCTATTTGTAGGGTAAGTATTTGGCTTTTCTAGATGAATCTACTAGTTGCTTAGGGGCTGGAACAGAGTGATGTTGTCTTATTTAAATGCATGACTGTATTAAATGTGTAACTATTGTGATTCGCAAATAAGACTATTGATTATTATTGTTAATAAAAAAATTGTTGCCAAAAATATACTAGTAGGTAATCTTGATTTTTTCGAGGTAGGTGATCTCATACCTCGGTATTAAATGTATCTAATTAGGTACCTTGATCAATTGATCTCTTTTGTTAAAGTCTAATTATTAACAAATTGTATACATCAACGAATCTAATAATGAATTTATTCCTAAATAACCTTGTTTGACTGTCTTTGTATTCGGTGTGTGTGATATAGTTATTAAAATAATATGATAGGAGGTAAAAAAATACCGACGTCTATTGCTGTTGTGATCATCTGCAAATAATTAGGTGTATATTTTGTGACACAACATGATGACACGCCTAACGTGCTTTGCCGTTGTGTCACAAAGTAACTGAAATATATTGCGCCATGTGTCAGAACGTAAATAAACGTCGAACGTATGTTAACGTTTTGTGTCACATCGCATTGACAATAACATTGAGGTTGCTTCACAACGTATCAAGACGTCACGCTATTTTGTATGAACAATTCTAGTGTCAAAATAGAATATCCTATGGAACGACCTGCTCGCGTCAACGTGTTAACCGGTTCTGAGATCTGGAGGCCAGTACTGATGTCTGGAACTTCCAAAATCGACAATTGTAGAGCAAAAAATACAGGAAATATTAAATGTACGCAGGTTAATGTATTCTATTTAGAGTGCGATTCTCTGATGAGAGATTGGCCATACGATATGAAAAACTGTAGTATAATGATATATGATGAAAAGTGGTTCTCAAAATCGAATCTTTATTTCACCAATCTTTATGTAATATCGTGGAGTACGTATCGTGGTTGGACCTTGGTTTACTCTGCCGAGCGTATTAAAAGAATAGGAAATTATGAAGTCTTTATTGAACTAATTTTGGAAAGGTTGGCAGATGGTTTCGTAGTTTCAATAGTGGTTCCAGGAGTTGTGCTCTCTGTGTTAACCATAACATCCTTTCTTTTGGACATCAAGAAAAACTTGCGTTTTGGTATTTTGTTTGTCAGTTTACTAAGCCATTATTTATTTTTAATTGAACTCAACGAAAATATACCGAAGCATAGTTTCAAGGCACCTAAAATTTTGCTTTATATTTCTGGATCTATGACTTTAACATTATCAGTGACAGTATTAACATTGGCCTTGAGATATTTATGTAAACGCAAATCCTCACCAGTTTTAATTACTTCAATTAATACATTCTTTTTTAACGGATATTTTCAATATTTGATTTTTCCTAGATGGATCGATAACATTCCTAATGAAACTGTTATGGAATCCATTAGTCAAATAAGCGGATGGTTTGATTTTTCTATTATCATAAATAGCATCTGTTTCATCCTTTGTGTTATTATGTATATTGTTATGTATTCCGTTTACTTGTCTCAGTCATATTGAAAATATAATTTCAAGAATACAAAATTAGATATTGATAAATATTTGTAAAAATAATTTTCAACACACTTGATCGTAAAGTAGGTATTATTGAACCGCTATTAGGCTCATAATCCAAGATATTAAACACGCGTGCTTTTTCACATAAACATATGGCTATCTCATAGTGGGCGTTTAGCATATCAAATTCCCTGAAGTCATTACTCTGAATGAATGACAGTGTGCCATCAAACATGGCATCGTACACTTATATTATATTTTTTATATTATTGCGTTGTAGTAATTGTGAAGAATGTGTTTTGTATCCTTTATGGCCATCTGAAGTTCCTTTGGAAGTTAGAATGAAAGCTGAAATTCTCAAAGATTATGATATTGGTGAAGCACCTAATAGTAATAACACTAAAGGTGTCGAGGTAAGAGTATCTTATATAATCCAGATGCTGCAATTTGATAGCCAAGAAGAAGTACTCACTATTTACAGTTGGAACGTCTTTGAATGGGAGGATGACAGATTGAAATGGGATTTGGATAAATATAAAGGTATAAAGAATACAGTAATGAACGTTTTTGATATCTGGAGTCCGGGACTTAAAGTGACAAATTTCGAAAATGAAGATTCCGAGTATATTGACATTTATGAATGTTTAGCGAAAAACACAGGGCGCGTTAAATGTATACAGGCTAATGTGCATTCTCTTGCGTGTGATTCTGCTATGAAAGATTGGCCTTATGACAGAAAACACTGTGTTTTAAAAATTGATGATGAAACATGGATATCAAGCGAAACAGATATTTTATTCACCAGTCTTATGTTTATTTCATTTGAGGACACTTATACTGCCTGGAGGCTTGTAGATTCCACGGAACATACGAATTTAACTGGAAAATATCAAGCATCTATCGAATTCACTTTAGAAAGAGTTGCTGATGGTCTTGAAGCTTCTATAGTGATCCCCGCTGTAGTAATATCTGTGCTGACTATTATATCGATCCTTTTGGATGTCAAGAACAATGTGCGTTTAGGAATGTTGTGTTTTAGTTTGTACAGCCATTATTTATTTTTAATTGAAGTTGATGAAAACATTCCAAAGCATAGTGCCGATGCACCTATCATCTTGATTTTTATTTCCAAGTCTATGACTGTTACTTTGACAATGATTGTATTAATTTTTCCTTTAAGATATATTTGCTTACGTAAATCCTCGCCACCCGTTATAATTACTTCAATTAATACATTTGTTCTTGATGGATACTGTCGGTATTTGGTTTTTCCAAGGTGGAACATTAATATTGCTGATAGAACTGTTTTAGAATCAGTGAGTCAAAATACTGAATGGGTTGATTTTTCTAATATCATTAACAGTCTTAGTTTCATTGTTAGTGTTATAACGTATATTGTAATGTATTCCATTTATTTATCTTAACATAAATATGCATAAAACTAACTGGTTAATAATACACCGTATAGACAATGCTACAAAAGCGGCGCTGATTTTTATAACCCTAAACAAGAAATGAGTAGAGTCAGCGATTAATGTAATATGATTATTTATATAGAAAATATGCACGTAGGCACAGAGTAAGTAGAATACGTGTAAGAGTAAACTAATGTGATTATTATTGGGTAGCAATCAACCATACACCTATTTGAATTGAATAGTGGTGTCAAGTGACAAGCGATATCATGGGGGGCGTTGCTGTACCTACTAGCTTTCAGTTACCCACTGGACATGGTTAAAGTAGGTACGATGGTTATGTTCTCACACATAGTCCTAATAATTCTATCAATACTTCAGTTCTCATATTCCCTAGATGATTGCGTGATGCAGGAGTTGATTACAAAGGAAGATGCCTGGGACAAAAAGCTGCATAAGGATAAAATGAAAGATTATCACAGAAGAGAACCACCGAGAAACCAATCTTGTGTTCCCGTGAAAGTGCACTTCCAGTTGAAAACCTTCGCTTTCGATGAATATGACGGAAAGTTCACAGCTAAAGTTTGGACTCGATTGACGTGGGCTGACGAGAGACTAACTTGGCAGCCTGAGGAATTTGGTGGAGTTAGCAAAATGGTCGTGCGTCGCACCGACATTTGGATGCCATCTTTGAAACTCCTGAACAGCGTTGATCCTGATTACTTCAATATTGAGATCGGGGAATGCACTGTCTTCAATGATGGAGAGATTTTGTGCGTCCCGGAATTAATTTATGAATCCTTCTGCACTTCCAAATTGAGTGATTGGCCGTACGACGTCCAAAATTGTACGCTTTTATTTGGTGACGGTGATAGATTCGCAATAACAAGATTTAATTTTACTGAAAGAGCTATGACGCTTTTTCCTGCGGAGTACGGTAATGGTTGGAACATAATGATGATGGTAGCAAAGACCAACCAGAATACAGATATGCAGTTGTCCGTTACTTTGACGTTGGAAAGACAGGCTTCAGGTCTTGTCATCATATTGGTTGGCCCTTGTGTTATCCTCTGTGTTTTAACTACCATAACTATTTTATTAAATGTGGACGATCACGTTCGCTTCGGACTTTTGTGCTTTAGTTTATTAAGTCATTTTGTATTCTTGTTTGCTGTTAGCGAGTTTCTACCAAAGCACAGTGGAGATACTCCAGTAATATTGTTCTTTATACGCGATTCAATCACATTGTCAATTACTTCAGCCATTTTTACATTTATTTTAAGAAAAATAGTACGAAGAAAAACGGTGCCTTTTGAATGGGCTTCTTTAATATCAAATAGTGTTTTTAATAGCTTTGGTCGATACTTGATATTCCCCAGATGGACAGTGAATTCAGTCTCTGAAGATAACAACGTGAAAAACAAAGAAGTTTGGATCAATATTGCTAACATTTTGAACAGTGTTTATTTGGTAGTTGTTATTATTGTATACATATGTTTGTTCAGTGTTTACATGCCTAAACAACCGCCAGCTGAATACTAATGTAAAGATTACTATTAAATACATTTGGATATAATCAATATTGTTTCAATAGGTAGGTACCTACCGAATGAATATATGGCTAAGAGTCCCCATGCTGATATCCACGCTAACGGCGGCGGCGGCCAATGGATGTTTTTGTTTTACCTAGAGTGGAATAAACCGCTAAAAATAAAGTGAAGGTGCATTCAGACAAAACGAGCATTCGCTATTCTAAGCCCCTACTCTACGAAATTGGATCGTTACACAAAACGTGATTCGTTGATTACGTAGAGTGAGGCATTCTCATAAGAAGGCTCAAAGTCACCCAAAGGGCAATGGACAGGGGTATGCTAGGAGTCTCTCTGCGTGATCGGATTAAAAATGAGACCGATGGCCGTTGGGGCGGGAAGGTTCTTGAGTGGCGGCCACGTACCGGAAGGCGTAGCGTGGGTAGGCCCCCCACAAGGTGGACTGATGACCTGGTAAAGGTCGTTGGAGTCCGCTGGATTCGGGTGGCGCAGGACCGGTCATTG
The DNA here is from genome assembly GCA_025490895.1 of Thaumatotibia leucotreta. Classification (NCBI taxonomy): domain Eukaryota; kingdom Metazoa; phylum Arthropoda; class Insecta; order Lepidoptera; family Tortricidae; genus Thaumatotibia; species Thaumatotibia leucotreta. The sequence goes on from JALPQI010012201.1 coordinate 28,889, forward strand.
TGGCAATCTTTGGGTGAGGCCTATGTTCAGCAGTGGACGTCTTTCGGAAGATATGATGATGATGATGATGTAGAGTGAGGGATAGAATAGCGAATGCTCGTTTGGTCTGAATGCACCTTGAGAGCGTGCTACCCCGTCCCCTAGTCACTCTTTCCCTGCACTAGAGTGATTCGCTGTAGATTCACATTTTTTTTGGAGTTTTTTTATAAAAGTAGCATAATTTTGCATAAAACCAGCGTGACTCAGGAGACCATAATCATAGCAATAACAGACAAGAAAAAGTTGATTCACCCAGTTTCGTTCTTATTTAAAAACCACAAAATAAAATGTGAAAAGAAATTTTTGCGCAATTACATGGTAGTATTTTCTAGGGCTGAAATTTATTTTAACTTCAATGTGAACTATAATTATTAACACAATTTTGGTTACATTATGTCCTTATACTTATAATGTAGGTAAGACCCTCACGAAATCTGTGCTACTAGGTACACTACCACAATACCTACAAGAGGCCCTTTAACTTAAAAGTGTTTTACACAATTATCTCTTACCTGATTTCGTAAAAGGGACTGACATAGTTTTTCCCCGGACTCTTCAAAACATAAAAAAGTTACCGACCGGGAAAAGGTGTTTGCGGCGGGTTTCATTTGGTCCGGCGTCAGGTGACGGTGAGTAATGCTTTGTCGGCCGCTTGCTCTTACGTTACTTTTGCGATTTGATAACAAAATTTGCTGTCAAACCAAACCACCAACGTAAAGTGAAGTTAGTAATACATACGGTCGAGGAATTGAATTTCCTACCCATTTCGTACCTTGTCATAGCAGCTATAATCTGACAGTCCTAGCAGTTTTCATATTGATTGTCATTGTGACAAGGTAAAAATGGGTAGGAAATTAAATTCCTCGACTGTACCACAATTTTTAGATTCTGTTCTCCGTCATATACTGTCGTAAGTGCAATTCCGGCAAAAATATGAAATATATCAGAAAAGTAATTATATCACTATAAAGATAGTATCTTTGCTATTGTTTATACCAATTTTCAAAGCATTGAACTATGTGACCACCATATCTGTGGTTTCCATCATTGGTTTCCTATCATCAAATCCTACTTTCTGAATGCAAATTCTTGTAAATGAATGAAAATTACCAAAAGCGCCGTACATGTACCTAAATATAACATTTTTTTTTTATGTGACGAAGGTATAGACAACTGAGCTCTCAGCCCACCTGATGGAAAGCAGGCACTGAGGCCCAAGGACATAGTGATAAAAAAATCGCCTATGCGCTGCCTACCCTAAAGACTTAGATGGATTGCCTCTATCTATACCAGTAATTACACCAGCTATCTTACCCCAAACCGAAACACAGCAGTGCAAACACTGCTATTTTAGTGGCAGGTCCTACCACCAGCAAAGAACATTTGAAGAGATCCCTCGATGTCTCCAAGATCCCATCATCAGACCCCAACTTGGTGCCGACGAGACCATCACGGGGTTATACACGTTCGATAACAAAAAAAAATCGGGTCACATAATACATCGTAAAGTTGTTTATTAATCATTTTCCGTATTGTTGTTAAAAAAGCTCATGGACCATCGATAGTATGCGGTAGATGTAGCCTGTGACGTCAGTAAAATTATTTTACGATTGTCGCACCTGTCAACGTGGTGAAATAGGGGCCTACGTATGAGTTGCTTAACTTCAAAACCCGGGTAAATCCAGTCTGTCCATAAAGTTGAAGTTTAAAGAAAAACTCGGCAATTGCAATTAAATATTTATTTATTTTTATTTTTATTTTATTATTTATTTAATATAAGATTTATACAGTATTACAGTAGCAAGACTAATACACTGTTAAACGATACAATAACACAATAAGTACTTATGTAAAACTAAAACTTAAAACACTTTCAAAACACTAGACTCCCTCTTATCCATCACCTCACAAAATCTCAGGCATTCCATACACACATCCGTCCATCGCCACGTAAGAAGGTCACACTCGGGTGCTGACACCAGGAGCGCATTCAGCAGGGCTAAGGCACGAGGAATCGGCGAGTTTCTATAGGCCACCGTGCGTGCCATTGGTACCGCTAGTAGAGGCCGCACTCGCGGTCTGAGGGTTATTTTTTTTAGGTCCGGTACAAAAAATCTAACTAGCTTCTGTACTAGTTCCGGACAGTCAGATTCACCACGGAGGACCCTACATGCAAACATTAGCAAGCATGTGTTGCGTCTCACCTCCAAGGAATTGAACCCAAGAGTCCCAAGAATGAACTTAGTAGGATAC
>JALPQI010012202.1:0-31687 GCA_025490895.1 Thaumatotibia leucotreta
GGCCTCCTCTCATATATGAGAGGGATGGGGCTAAAGTCCTCACGCTGGCCCTAAGCGGGTTGGGAACTTCACATACATCTTTGAATTTCTTCGCGGATGTATGCAGGTTTCCTCACGATGTTTTCCTTCACCGAAAGCTAATGGTAAATATCATCTGATATTCCGTACATAAGTTTTCGGAAAAACTCATTGGTATGAGCCAGGATTTGAACCCACAACCTCCGGATTGAAAGTCAAACGTCTAAACCACTGAGCCACCACCGCTTCTATACAGGGTGTAATCGTTAAGTGTTGCCAGGCCATAATTCCGTAAATATAGCAGATACCAGAAAACTTCTAGCTGATATCAAAAGTACGTTACCCAACGAGTAAAATTACACTAATAACTTTTTTTAAATAAAATCAGAAATATCTCAAATATTAACTTCAAACCCTTCCATACATTTAGTACGTAAACGTTCATTCAAAGAGTAGTTTAATACGAATATTTTTTTATTTAGGAATAAATGTTAGATTAATTATTTCATAAACGGTAGGATTATTATTTTATTACAATGTATTCGTACAAATAACGAATCTCTAACAGTTTTATCTGTTATGACACCCGACGTTTTTTAAGGCCTGTCGTCATACTAAATGTATGGAAGCGTTTTAACTTAGTATTTTTAATATAACTCCATCTATTTAGAAAAAGTTATTAATGCAATTTTATTCGTTGGGTAATGCACTTTCGATATCAGTTGGAAGTTTATTAATATCTGTTATATTTACGGAATTATGGCCTTATAAGTGTGGCCACACTTAACGATTACACCCTGTATAAAAATTTACGACTCTCAATTTGACAGCACTCATAATGCATCTCTGTCTGGAGTTTTGGGTGCGATAGAGATGTATAATATGTCAAATTTAGATTAATTTACAAAGTTGGAAGATTTCAATACTCTAGGGGTATTGAGACGAATCAATCATCAAATTTCAAATTTAGCTTTTCAGGATTCGGCAGCGGTAATGGGGAAACGAGCAATGTTCAATATTATTAAATATGTTATTTAAATGCCTAACTTATACAGTTGGTTCGTGGGTTCGATTCCCACTTCGAACGTTGGTGATCGTGGTAGTTTTTTCTTTGGTATATGACATCCAAAATTTATAATTAATTTTCTGTATTTTTATACATAAATACAAAATTCGACGGAGAGACTACTTCGCAAAATAAATAACAAAATATTATTGGACTTCCTGAAAACCTTTAACAGAAAGACATGATTAGTTTCAATGTAAATGTCCCATGGTAATCATCATCATCATCATCATCATCAGCCTGTGATAGTCCACTGCTGGACGTAGGCCTCTCCTATAAACTATGCGAATTGACGCATTAGGAGGTAAATTCCCATAATCGCCACGCTGGGCAAGCGGATTGGCGATCGCAGTAGTGTCTACTATGATGACGCTGCTACCCATCATCAATCTTTTATCAAATAATGGTCCCATGGTAATATTATTATTGAATTATTTACGTGGTAGGTAATCTCACATATAACGCACGAATAATTACCGAAATTAGATACCAGTACATAACTTACGCGCAAATATTTCCTGTTAAATACCAATAATTATGCTTAATCCACGGCAAATCCGTGTGTGATTCAAATAACATCAGATCATAAACCGCCTGTGTATTAATAATGTACCACTGATTATTGGTTATTTCACCGAATATGTATTACATTAGTTTTGATTTTACTGCGAAAATTACAAATAGATTAAATTACTACAGGTTTATGATTTTAATAATGAATGAAACAGCGTAATTATAACGAAAAGCAATATTATAACTTGAAGGATTTCTTGTCTGAAGATATTTTAGTTATATTTAAGTTACGTATTTGTATGCTAGTAGTCCGCTGGATGCGGGTGGCTCAGGACCGGTCATTGTGGCAATCTTTGGGGGAGGCCTATGTTCAGCAGTGGACGTCTTTCGGCTGATATGATGATGATGATGATGATGAAGATGCTAGTATTACATTATACAAATAGCAGAATAAAATACTTATTGTCGCTTAACAACTATGGACACCGATGTAGCTACTTATTCTAAGCAAATAAAGATTATATTCTAAATCTCAGTCCACTGCTGGACGTAGGCCTCTCCTACTAACTATGCGTATATACGCATTAGGAGGTAAATGCCCATAATCGCCACGCTGGGCAAGCGGATTGGCGAACGCAGTAATGTGTCCACTATGACGCTGCTGCCCATCATCAATCTTCTATCAAAAATGGTCAGTGACACTTCAATACATTAATCGGCCTTACGACACCCGCGGGAAGAGTTAGGGCGATGACAAAAACGTATTTTTAGAACAGATGGTGCCTTTTTTAGGCACTAGTGCGAGAAGTGGCTCATTTTACGTCAAGTTCAAAACTTCGGAGGGCCACCTGTACAAAAAACCTCGTACAATACACGTGCAAAAAGGAAATTCATGTTTTTCGTATATGTGTCGTAATGTACTATTTTAACTCAATTTATAATTTATATTAAAACTCAATTTATAATTTACTTTTTTCAAGCATTTTCGCTTACAATCGTACGGCACATAGTTTGCTTTCAATATTGCTCTCACTTTCAAAGAATGTTGACACTTAGCCCCCCAGTTCTCAATGAAGCACTAGACCGGAAGCTGTTTGCAGAACGCAGGACCTTTCATGCACTTCAAATCCCGGTTAGGGTGGCTCCTGTACAGTCGCCATCAGATATATCGGAGGGGCTAAGTTGTTCACAAATATCTGAGCAGACCTCTATTATTATCAAGGAGCAGAATCTTAATAGCGAAAATGTAACTGTCAGAAAGATTGACCAAACTATTTTATCGACTTATTGATTATAAATATTAGATGTCAAATACCAAAGAAAAACGACCAAGATCACCTAATGTCCGAGGTGGGGATCGAACCCACGTACTCAGCTTTCGCGGCTGATGCCTGTACCCCTCGGCCACTCGGCCTTAGCAACCACCAGTCAAATTTCTCGGGTATATGCAATCCGTTACAAGGCTAGGCGCCTTTGACCAAGTGTTAAGGAATAATCCATTACTAACTAAAATATTATTCTGTAACATTTGACCTCTTAGATAAGTAACTTAAATATCGATATTAAAATAAAACATGACATCACATAATGATATTTATGTCACTTAAGTTTTCATAAGTGATAGAGTTTGTGAGCACATGCGATGTTAATATAAAATGTTGACGCCTGCCATGATTTATTTTAATATCGAAATGTAAGTTAGGTACCTATAAAAGAGTTCAAATGCTATAGAATAATCTTTTAAGTTACTAATGGGCTTTTCCGTAACATCGATAAGTCGATAAAATGGTTTAGTCAATCCCTTTGACAGTTCGATTTTCGCTATAAAAATTCTGTTCCTTGATTATTATGGCGTTTGAGTGTATGTTCATATTTATGAGCACCGTGTTCGCCCCGATTTATCTGATGGTGACTGTACTTAGTACTACCATGACATCATGAGCTTTCGGTACTTTTTCTTAGCGTTTCTCACTTACGAGTTTTTACAGCTTTACTGAATCCGAGGCCTAAGCCTTCATTTTTCTTCGTATTATTTACTTTTTGACAAACCTGTCATGTATATTTTGGATCGTTCTCAAATTAAATAGTGAAGGGACTGAAGGGTGATGCTCAAGAAATATATCAATATTTTCAAAGAAATCGTACGGAAATAGACAAGGCAAAAGACGCTGCAGACATATTTTACGGGCAAAACCATGAATTTAGAAAATGTTTTTTGGCCCACAAATTGCTTGGCATAGGGGATTGTGGCCAGCTAGTAATGTAACAGTTGCAGAACATTCTCAAAATTGCGGGAATATACTCGGAAATTTCCGAGAATTTTCATGATAATTTAAGAGTAGGTTCTCATTGAGAATGTTTCTATGGAAACTTATAAGTGTTATGAAGAACATTGTATTTTAGAATTGCGTAAACAAGGCATAAAATATACCTTTTCTCAAACATGCAATGAAATGTTGTAGTTACGTGCCTAAAAAGTGGCCGGGAAGTACCTCGTTCCCGGCCTAGGCCGGCAAGTACCTCTTTTTTAATTTTCATTTGACATAGGATTGTGACTTGGCATCTTGGCTTTTAGCCAATAATTATCTGTAAGTAATATTAGTATAAAAAAAATGATTGGCAAATTTTTGCAGTTATAATTAGGTATTTAAATTGTATAATTTAAAATAAATGTACAATAACTACTCAAAATAATATTTAAAAAGCAGTATTATACGGCGCGATCCGTCGGCCCCAATCACTGCATGCGATTAATTGGACCCAACCGACCGCGTCGTCTAATACCGCTTTTTTAAATTAAAAATTTGCAACTTTCAAACAGGTCAATCTTAAAAAAAAATGAGGTGTCGGTGTCGTATTTGACTTTTGTTGTGTTTCAAAGACTTAGTTATGTAGTTGACTTATAATTTCTTAGAAAGAAGATACATTTTTTTGTTTCATTTCATTGCATGTTTGAGAAAAGCATTATACATGCCTCGGCCATGAAGTGACGGGTTGCCGTCCGAATACTATCCGGCCTCGCTTCGCTCGGCCGTCTACATATATTCGGCCGGCAACCAGTCACTTCCCGGCCTCGGTAGTAATGTACTATTTCTCAAACTTGCTACGGTATGTTGATGTTACTTACGTTAAATTAAACCCGGAAATACTATGTATCCGGTGTCATGTGCTAAGATGATATGTAAAGAGATTTCATGTATTTATTTCACACCTAGGACTGCAAACAAACTGTCTTTTGTTTTGAAACGTCAAATTGTACAACTAGGTCTTGACATTCAGCCACAGAAAAAAAAAAAACCTAAGAACTAATGTCTATACCACCAGGTAAAAGGATACTTCAAACAGATAAAATAAAAGTTAGGCGCGAATGTTTTTTTTTAATGTTGTACGATACTGGACTATTGGTTTATTTACAAATCAAATAGTATGGTTTGGCGAAATCAGCTCGTTTTATTTCATGGCAAGTTTGAGAAAAGCACTATACAAATCTCGGCGAGAAACAGGGTTACAGGCCGCGTATTCCTATCTGATATATCTACTTGGCCTGTAACCCTTCGTTTCCCGTCCTCTATAGTAATGATGTACTATAAAAGGCATGTGTATAGAACGGTTTTGGCATGATTCGATTGCTTGTAAAATTCAAATTGCAGAGAATATTCTTTATAGAAGTTTCGCAACTTATGAGACTTTTCCTCGGTACATTGCTATGGCCAGTCCTATTTGGGCATTTACGCGAGAAGAGATACAAAAACTTATTTTTCTGAAACAGGTAAATTTTATGTTTTTCCTGCTCAGAATCACGAGCTCTTTCGATCCTACTAGAAGAAAAGAAGTGTCCCAACTTTTTGTTTCTATTACGTAACCGTTTTTCAAACACTTTGTATAGCGGTTACAAAGTGGAGAGCATATAAAATGTATGAAAAATGTGGGACCATTTTTTTCTTGTATTTTTTTTATCCTACATTGAAAGAACTCGTTATTCTGAGTAGGAAAAACATTAAATTTACCTACATTAAAAAAATTTTTTTTGGATCTCTTCTCGCGAAAATGCCCATTTAAGCTTTGCGGCTGTCAGGGCTACGTCGGCTACTTTTGTTTTGCAGCGCACGATTAGATTTCTAATTCTGTCTGTCGCCAAGATTACAGCGCTTTGTAGATCTCAGGCACACATTCATGGAAAGCTTTTACGCATTAGTCAAAGACTAAGTCTGACCATCGCAGATGAGGATTGGAAGAATGCACGTGTCCACGAGCTTGCCTTTTAATGCAATAGGAAGTTTTCCTTTCATGTATACTTTCATGAACCAGTCATAGATAAGTTAATTGAAAAGTACTCGAAAATCGCGTTTCGTGTAACAAACCTATTAGATCGAATCCATTATGAAACCGACGTCCAATATTGTGAAGTTCGCAGCAATTTGGTTCAATTACGGTTCGGTACAAAACATCCATCAAGTAAAGTAATTATTCGTATCGATTGCGGCCCCAGGACGTTTCACATGTTCCTTGACAAGTGTGAAAGCAGCATTGAAAAGGAAAGCGGTTTCAGTTCTGACAAAAATCTACCTGTGAAACTTATTTTTACGGTGCAACTAGGATAAGGAAAACTATTTTAGGATTTGTTTGAAATAACCGAATTTACATTGCCTAGGTGGGTGAATATCTGAGCGTTTCAACCGCCTTATTTTGGTGGCATCATTTTTGCCGAAGTTTCTATTCGTTGCAATGTGCTACTTTGTCATATGAAGGAGGCACGGTGCCTTATACAAAAGGCGAAGGATAACATTGTGGCACCAAAATTAGGCGGTTGAAACGCTCAGATATTCATTCAGGTCTAACAGGTATTTTTTTACGGTTCTTCAGCTAAGAATGACGAGTTCCTTCAATCCTAACAGGACGAAATTGTCCTAAAATTTTCATCCATTTTTCGTTCTCCGCTCAGTTACCGTCATTCAATGTTTATGAAATATAGCATGGAAAAAGTAACGGTCCAAAAGGGTTTCAACCATTTCAATGTTCAATTTACTTTTTGAACAGAAATGACATCAAAATATTCAATGTAAACAAAATGGGGGGACCACTTATAAATACGAGAATTGGCGATCTAACTAGGACATTCAAAGTCAAAGTCAAAGTCAAAGTCAAATAATTCTTTATTCAAATTGGAATAGCAACAAACTCTTTTGAATCGTCTAGATATGAAAACTACTTCCGGTTCGAACCCTAAACCGCTGACCCAAGAAGAACCGGTAAGAAACTTGGCGGGAATTATTTTTTCAAACAATGATGGTACATCTTACAACTAACATGCATTAAAAAAAACATAAAATTGATTTTAAACAAATTGAAATATAATAATAATAACAAGAGATGTAAAGTCTCTAAAAGTCACAACATTTATAAGTAATAATTTATAGAGAAGTAAGGTTTCTCTCCGAATAGGTATATAATAATAACATTATATAATGCACGTTTGGAGATGTACAAGGTCTCCAAACGTAAATTATCGTAATTGAATGTCATGACTTTAACAAACTAATAATTAAATCCTAAATTACTCCCACGGTGTTTTATCATTCATGTAGTCTTGTGTACTATAATAAGCTTTAGATATAAGTTTACGCTTTACAAAATTCTTAAATTTGTTGACTGAAAATTCAGTAACATTTACTGGAAGTTTATTATAAAATCTTACACAATTACCCATGAATGATTTCCTAATTTTATGGAGCCGAGTGGCGGGTACTGCGAGCTTATGTTTGTTTCTAGTATTAATATTATGTATGTCACAATTTTTCCTAAAATTGATAATATTTTTATGTACATACATAATATTCTCATAGATGTATTGAGACTACAATGTCATTATATTAATAACCTTAAACTTATCTCTAAGTGAGTCTCTAGGGCTCATTTTATATATCGCTCGAATAGCCCTCTTCTGCAGAACAAAAATAGTGTTAGTCTCTGAATTGGCAGCACTGCCCCATAATAAAATGCCATACGACATAATGCTATGAAAATAACTAAAATATACTAACCGAGCTGTATCGACGTCAGTTAATTGACGGATCTTGCTCACTGCAAAAGCTGCAGAACTCAGTTTATTCGAGAGATTAGATATGTGAGGACCCCACTGAAGCTTAGAGTCTAGTGTTATACCAAGAAAGACTGTACTTTCAACTATTTCCAATTCCTCACCTTTCACAAATATACTAGCCTGTTGATGTTTTACGTTACTTGTAACAAATTTAATACATTTACTTTTTTTCTCATTCAACATTAAGTTATTCATATTAAACCAGTTCACTACTTTAGAAATAGCATTGTTTACATCATTCCAAGCTTGTTGCTGTCGTTTGACTTTAAAAATAAGTGAGGTGTCGTCAGCAAACAATACTATGTCATGGTGGGTCTCTATGAGATGTGGCAAGTCATTTATGTAGATAAGGAAAAGGAAAGGCCCCAATATAGATCCCTGTGAAGTACCTACCCCATTGAAGTACCTACTGAAACTAAAATTATACCACTAACAATTTATTATATACAACTACAAGAATATACCTTCAAGACGTGTTTAATAATATTAACGAAGTATAAAAAGTAGTTTGTAGGATAAAAGTATTTCCAACGGGCATGTTTAGTTTAACCTTTCGTATTGCAATGCCAAAAAGAGGAAAGAAACAAAGACCTTTAATTAAAGTAAACGACTTGAGCCGGCATCGGAAAAAGGCATGCGAAGGGTTAACTTAGTAATTTTAAAACCACAATTCACTAAGCTACTTTGAGATCCAGAAAGTAAGCTCCCAGCCTTAAGGCGAAACTAATTTCCAAGCAACGTTTTGTACCTTGAATATAAATTGCAGCTTATATCGGTGAAAGTTCACTTTGTAATTTTTATCAGAACTTATACAGAGTTTATGAGCCAGGACAAAGGCGGTAATGGAAAATTGTCTAAGTAAAGGATAGATAGGTATTGTGCTATCAATTTAAAACATCTTGGGAATAATCAGTAGAAAGCGGATGTTTCTGTAGATTTTATAGCGTGACAATATCTAAATTTGACAAAATGATGTTTGTTCTTAGTCAATCCGATTACACCAGTAAAAGTCATCTGCTTTTGCTGGCAGTCCCAATAGATGACACCTTGGTACAAATTTGAATGTCAAATATTAGGAGTTTAAATGTTAACTGTCAGTCCTAATAAATATTAGAGTGTCTTGAAATTATTGCAAAGAATTTAGAAATAAGCTTTTTATTTTAAAATTGCTATGTACATCATTAAAGGCACACACATTTTTCTTCGCTTAAATACGGTAATAGTTGATCTTATATTAACAATGGCAACTCAAGCATCATAGCTTTTGACAAGTATTGGTACAGCGTCGGGCACTAGACCATTATGATGATGTTCGTTCACAAGATCCAGTCAAACCTGCATCACCCGTCACTCTACAGAGTCATTTTCCCTACTAGAGACGTGTCCATACGTGATTGGACAATGGCCCATAAACGCTGGGTCGGGGGTTTTGATATTGAGCTCCTGAAGCATGGACTAGTAACAAACGACTCAGTGTCTAGAATGCCAGTTGACAGGGCGGTGAAGAAGACCTTCCTGGGAAGATCCTATAGACGAAGACCAGTTGGTAGACCAAGATACCGCTGGAATGCCAAGATAGAAAAGGACCTACGAGCCCTAAATGCAGAGAACTGGGAGGAGATCGCCCAGAACCGAGCGCATTCACGCCAACTCGTATCGGAGGCCAAGATCCACTTTGGGTCGCTGAGCCAGCGGAGTAAGTAAACACAAACGACTCACCTCCTGTATCCTCCGGTGGACAGTCAGCTTGTGCCACTGATGGTCATCGAACCTCGTCTTAGAAGGCTTGATGTGCATCTCCTGTTTCCCGTTCCCCAGGCCCATGGTCAGGGAGACTCCGCCATCACGCACGGCTAAGTTCAGGTAGTCAGCTTCGTGACCTGAAGCAAGAGATTTATTGTTGGGTCAAACAGAATTTTTTGTACACATCTAGTTACAAATCTTTTCTGTGGTCATATTATGAAAGTTAAGTTTTCTTGATGGACGAATACAAGCTGATAGGTGGTTTTTTTTATGAGACGGAGGTAGACAACTGAGCTCTTAGCCCACCTGATGGAAAGCAGGAACTGAGGTTTATGGACGTAGTGACCACCCTACCCTGAGGACTTAGATGTATTGCCTCTATGCCAGTAATTACACCGGCTATCTTACCCCCAAACCGGAACACAATACTAACTATTTAGCTTATGTTTTTTTAAGAATTATGTGGTCAAAACCTAATTTGTATGTCCCATTATTTAGTGAATCGTTAACTTTCGCAAAGGCCAAATTCTTCAACAAAAATTCTTGTTATAATGGGATTACATTCTTAAACTTTGGTTGAATATACGATCACCAGTAATAGGATCTATAACACAGCAAATGGCGCAATAATATCTGATACATCCATTGTCAGAGCTAAATAGCAAGATTAGATCAGAAAGAAAGAAAAAAATCTATCCAGAGGAATTGTTCATAAATCCTAGATGTCAGTTACAAATTATTATTTAGTAATGTAATTATTGAATGGAGAAGAATTGATACCTATCTTAAAGATTTTTTTTTTCGGTTGCCGCGTCATTTGCTCATGAAATAAAGCTATTGTGACGCAATTTAATATCGAATATGATTTTTAAGGTATATTTATTTTCAAAACTACAATATTTATGTACATAGATTAAATATAACTAATCTACTTAACCTAACCTATATCTAAGATTGGCCCTTGTGGCATTGTACCGAGGATGCTGGCGGCATTTCCTCGCTGTATCGCAATACTGATGCGTTGTGCGAGGAAGTCGCCAGCTCTTCGGTCTCTAGTTACATCAACCAGACGTTTCGCGATCTCAGCAAACAATATGATTTAGTTTAATTACATCCCGACGATTTGAATATTCTACAGGGGTGCCATTTGGAGACCAGGAAACCTGTAAAGTGTTCTAAACGTCGGAATGTAATTAAATTAATTAATATGCGTGATGTAATCCATTACAGTAGTTTCATTTCGTGAATAGGTATCTATAAACTAAAGAAATAATTTTAAGTAGGTTAATAAATTGTGTTTTATCATATATTTATTTCCACGAATTTAGGGTTAAATGTTGTTAAGATGTCTATTAACCAAGTTCTTTTTATTTAAGTAAGCGTGTATCAAGACTACATTAGAATTCAAAGGATCCTTTATCTGTTTAAGAGAAACAGCATGAATTCTATTTTAATTTAAGTAAATATCTACTTAAGAACACGCCAGGCTATATTTGCTCAACAAAGGAGTTTGTAAAGGTATCAGACCTTTACAGTATTCAGTGCCTAGATAGCTAAATATGAATCCCGATTCAGATTACTAAGCAAATTTACTTGCTTAGATTAGTATCTGAGAAACATCTTTGAGGAATATGATTCGACTCTAACAGCAAGAAGGTTGCTTTTTGATCCTAGCGACTGCGCCAATAAGAGTTTTCGAAAATAAATACCTGGAATTAGATATTTGAATAGAACAGCGTTGCACAGCGTTGTTTACATTTTATGAAAAGATTAATGGTATACATACCCAGCGGGAAATTGATAAATGGACAGTGCAGCCTAGATAAACAAATATGGCGGCACAAAGGGTACTAGGGTATTATAAATGAGCCTGTATTGTAGCCAGGCTCGGGTTTAGCGGATTTCGGCGAAAATGAATGAACGGTGTATAAATATAAACTCGATCAGAGGCCGTACCTCGAACCACGAACGAGTTGCATCTCTCTCGCACTTGTCACTTCGTTCGTAAGTGTGTTAAGGAACACTTGGTTCGTGGTTGGCCGCCGACGTCAGGTCCTTGGAGTAACCTTGTGAAATACAGCTTGGATTTCGTGAGTTGCTATTATGATTAGGTGCTTTTTAATAACCTAACTCAATAACATGAGTAAGCATGACTTCATTGTTAAGGTTTATTGGAAAATGGCTTGATTGGTTGACCTTCAAAGAGTAATGTGAGGTCTCGGTGAAAATTGGATATACAATTTTATCCTTTGTTTTTTTGGGACATTTTACACAAGTCGACCCAGTCCCTCGATAAGCTCAATAAAGGCTTGTGTTATGGGTACCAAGCGACGATATACTCGTATACAATAATCATTTTAATTCTATTAGATTATTTTTATCTGTCAATGTTGGTACCAAATACGTTCATAATTTACCGTAGTATGAAGTGTCGATGGGCTGGATGTCACCACACACAGACGGAAACGTTTTTCAATATTATTGAACCTAACAAATGAATAACATCTTAGGTTTTACCGATCAACCTTAAAGCAGGCCCATTTATATTTAAATGCACCAAGTACACTTCACAGAATCACTACGGGCCCGTCTTGCCTGAAACGTCAAGATCATATTTAACGTAAGTTTACGCGATTAAAACCCGTTTGTCGTTAAAATATGAGTGATAATCGAATGAAAGATTAAATCAATATACCCTTCACAGGCCTAATAACACATAGTAGGAGCATGTCCTGAAAACAAGTCGTAAACGACACTGTCTTTTCAATCATCTTCTTCTTTTCATCCTGGTACCTTCTGTTGGGGTGTATAGGGCTCGAATCATTTTCTTCCACTGGCTTCGGGTCTGGGCAGTTTGGGTCACCTCATCCCACCTCAACACACCCATCTCTTGCTCCACGGATTGGCGCCACGTGTATTTAAAGCGACCGCTTGCCGGGCATTAGGGCCTGCATTCCGGAATTCCGGAATTTCGAAATATCGGAATTTCGGACTGATTTTGCTGTTTTTACAGTTCCGGAATTGACACAGCTAATTTGACTTGAATACATATTAGTTATGTATTTTGTAGACTTAGTTTATAAAACTGTTAGCTTAACAGCCTCTTTATTATTATTATTATTATTTTTTTTTTTTTTGACGTTTGGAGAGCCTTTACACCTCCAAAATTATTAATTTTATTTATTATTCTTAGCATTTAATTTCTTTGACCGTGGAGACCTTTTACATCTCCACACTTAATATTTATTTCACCATGGAGCCCATTTATCTCCTTATACCTATAGCAAAATTTTGACTTATTGGATACATAATAATTATGTATTCTGTAGCACTAGTTCACAAGACTTTTAGTTTAACTGTCTTCTGACATGAAACATTTGTTTCATATACCTTTTTATTTACTTTTTATTGACATTTGGAGATTCTTTACACCTCCAAATCATTATTATTATTATTTATTAACTGACATTGGGGACACTTTACATCTCCAAAATTATGTATTATTGACATTAGAGAATAAACATCTCTAGTTTAATTTAATATTAGAGTTTATTTTACTGTGATGTCATATTTAAATAGGTATTGGCTGTTGTCTTTTAAATAATAAGAATAGTTGCTTTGTGATTGTCACTAAATTGTCACTAAATTGTTAATTTTCTATTTTATTATTATTGTTAAAATCATGACGATTAGAGACCTTTTACATCTCTAAATCTTAATATATCTTTATTCTGACAACTAGAGGACCTTTACATCTCTAGTAGTATTAGATATAGATACTTAATAATGTTGCGAACTTGTACAATAATAATTATTTTTGTTTAATATTATGGTCCTTTATTTATTTCTGTCTTTATAAAAATGTCTATAATAATCTTTTTTTTTTTTTTTTTACGTAATACATTCTTTAATGCATGTTATTTTAATAAGATATATTATTATACTGTTTTGAAAAAATAAGTCGACCTGAGTTTCTTACTGGTTCTTCTCAGGAACGGCGTAGGGTTTGAACCAGTAGTAGATTTTTTTCTCTCATGTCAGACGATTCGAAAGTGCTTATTAATAAGCTTACTTGAATAAAGAATAGTTTGACTTTGACTTTGACTTTGACTAATATCGGAATTCCGGAATTAAATAAAAGTTTTTTTATTATATGGATAAACATAAAATATCAACACGATTATGATAATCAGCTACAGAATACAGGATACAAAGCCACCACAATATATATCGATAAGTAGTTCTAACCACAAATTGTGTTATGATTTATTTTCTGTAATATAAACTGTGTTTACTAAATACTAGGTACTACTAAACCACGAAAACTGGCCAAAGTAAACAACGATCCTGTACCAGATTTTAATTATCAATTGGGTTGCAATTATTTACCGTTATTTTTCTTTTAGCCCTTCGATAATTATACGCATTACTATTTACATATGTCGAAGAATCTTAAACTTTGACTTAAGTCTCCACTTGGTCTAATATCAAGTAGCATTCCAAAAAAGTAAAATTTTGGTATCTGTAATTAAAGTTTACAGGTACGTAACTGATTGTTGCGAAGATTGTAACATATGTAAAATGACTAATGTTTCTGCATTTTGTATAAGAACTTAACCTTAATTTATTAAAGGACAATACAATGTGCCCATGAGGAAAAAGAAAAAGAATTAACAGCGGATTTATGACTAGATTTGAAGTTTAAAATGTAGTATAAAGTTTACCGGGTGACGTCTATTTTAAGAGAAAATGTCTTTTATTTAAACCGTTTTAGCCGGTTACGCATTTTAGGTAACGATTTTATCGCTGTGTTGCCTTCAACAACTCTCTACTTCTTCTAACACTCTCGTTAGTGATTCCGTGCTTACCTCCCTTGATGCACAATGTACAATCATCATCATCATTACTTAAGAGCTACGCTCTTGTTGGTGGAGTGATCGCCATTCCTCTCTATTCTATGCAAGCCTTTTGACATCTGAGTACGACTCGACAGCTACTTTTTCCTTTAATTGGCTGAGGTATGTAATTCTTGGCCTTCCTCTACTTCTCTTGCCCTCCATCTTCCCCTCTAGGATATTCAGAAAGAAGCTGTCGTGTCGTATCAGGTGGCCACTCACCTTCGGTGGTACCCATCATCGTGCCTCTCCTATTTTTTACTGTTTCCAGTAGGCATCGCTTTTCTCCTACCATTTTGAGTACTTCCTCATTCGTCTTTCTTTCCGTCCAGCTAATCCTTTCCATCCTCCGCCAACACCACATTTCAAATGCTTCCAGCCTTTCTCTGCCTCGTTATGTCAGTGTCCACGTCTCACACGCATATAACGCAATACTCCAAATATACTTTAATTAAACGTTTTTTCACTTTCTTAGAGATATGTGCCCTCAGCAGGTGCTTTTTGTTATTAAAAGCTTTTTTGGCCATAGCAATTCTCTGCGTGATATACGCTGTGCATCTGGAGTCATTGGTAAAATAACACTACCCAAATATTTAAATTGGGTTACTTGCTGTATTATCTAGTATAATTGGGTTATGTTTGGATGGGCGTTTTGAAATAGTGAGTGCTTTGTTTTTCTTACAATTTCTGTTGAGCCCGAATCGTTTGAAAATTTTGTCCATTTTTGCCACTAATAACTGAAGTTCAAGATTGGTTTCCGCAAAAGCTGCAATGTCATCCGCAAATCTTATAAATTGAATTTTCTGTCCGTTAAACTTGACTCCCCCTAAATCTGATTCTACAATGTACAATAATTACCTAAAACTTTAAAATGCATTTTTGCGATAGTTTCATTAATAAAATTATTTTTTATGTAGTGCAGCATTCGAAACACACAAAAAAATTTGCTTCTTTGAGCCTCAGGAATATGATGTTAAATTGTTTCCCTTTCCTCATGGGTATCTTGTACACAAATCACATAGCAATTTTACGTTTTATTTAAATATGACCTAGATTTACAAAATTTTCGTTAATTCCGGAACTAGTATCGGAATTCCGGAATTGAAGTGTAATATCGGAAATCAGTTCCGGAACTGGAAATGGTCCGATATTGCAAGCCCTACCGGGCATCTTCCAGTTAAGGGCTATTGAGGACATGCGGTTGTTACGCTTCTTGAGAATATGGCCAATCTAATGCCATTTTTGTGCAAGTATCTCCGTTTGTATGGGTGTTTGCCTGGTGATACTCCATAGCTGAGCGTTTGCGTTCCAGTTGGGCCAAAATATCTCTCAAATATTTTTAGAAGTCTATTCAATATTTTTGAAAAATTTAATTAGTTTTCTGTTGTACGGTATAATAGTAACGTATCTAGGCTTTAAGATTAACAGTGTTTCCTAGCAACCAACGTATTTTATTAGAGTTTCTTCGATAGCTACAAAAAGTAGTTGTTTTCATGGAATGCTCCAGTATGTGAACAAAAAGACTGCAACAAATTGGCTAGCACACTCCTCATTCTTATTCCTGCTAAAGTATATTATCACTTCGATCTTTAATTTTAAATTCTCATCCGTATGTAAATTACTCTCATTGAGTAGATTAGCTGCATTATCTTGATTACCGTGACAGAACGTCTATTTATTTAAAACACACATATTACGACTCGCTTCCTGTCCCGTTCTCATTAACTCCGTACATCGTAGTAATCTCAGATCTAACGCTTCAGCCAGAAAAGCGTGTCACTTGCGTCCTTCCACTAATGAGCCACTTCAAAACTAGGACCAAACTAAACAAAGCCAAAGAAGCGTCCATTCGAAAAGGGCTTAAGTGAATTTGAGGTAGTTTTGCTTGGAGACAGTTCCATGCAAATATTAGCCTAGGGAATAATTAGCTAAATATAGTTGGACGAGAGTACTGTTGTGTATGCAGAAAACTGACCACTTGGGGACCTTGGAGGATATTCTAGTTCTGTATTCGTAACCGGGTGAACTAGTATCACTACATAGTATGACAAAGTTGCCTTTTCTGTCCCTGTATGCAAATACAAATTTGTTTATTTACCGGAAACCTAACTACTACATATTTTATTTATAACAACAGAGTTTCATCAACAGAGAGAGACTTATTCTGTTATCTCATATAACAGAATACATCGTCATCACCATCATCAGCCTATGATAGTCCACTGCTGGCCGGTTGCCTCTCCTATTAACTATGCGTATAAACGCATTAGGAGGAAAATACCCATAATCGCCACGCTGGGCAAGCGGATTGGCGATCGCAGTAATGTGTCCACTATGATGACGCTGCTGCCCATCATCAATCTTTTATCAAAATAATGGTCAGTGCCACTTCAATCCCTTAGTCGACTTTTACGACACCCGCAGGCTTGGGGTGGCAACAAATGTATTCTTATTGCCGTCACCACACAGCTGACAGAATACAGTAAATAGATTTTAAGAGCACTAAGACCGGCCTGTGTCGTGAGGACTATGAGGCAGACATTACGATACGAATCGGAGAATGATAAGGTTTTTTTAGTAGATAGATTAATTTCAAGAAGAAGTTTTTGATACCAATATTGTACGTACAAAATAGTACGGGTCACTGGTATATGAATACAATAACAATCTATACGAGTATCAATTCAATTTTATCATTGTATTGCAAAATCGGGAAAAGTTTATATATAAAAAGGTCGATTTAAAAAATCGTATAATTTTAGTTACTATGCCCGATATATTTGGGAATGTCTCTATTACCAAGTACCGAATCCATCGAAGCACTTCAAAAATTATAAATAAAACTCACTTTAATTATGTTTTAACTAATATAAATAACAGTTTAAACAATGTCACTTCATGGACTCTCATCAATAAATTGAAATGTTGTATAGTTCGAGAAATATAAATTGAATGTCTATTTTTACTATAACGTAGGTAGAAAGTTACCAATTTATATTTCACGAACTATACATTTCTATGATAACTATGCAAAGTTCATGGCATCGCTAAACAAAACTCAGCAACAAAGAAACAACTACTTTGAGTTTGGACTGGAGAAACTGATGGAAACTTCTTTATTAACTTGAAAACAAAGTTCGTCACACGATCGACACATTAAATTACTTGATTGCTGTTACGATACTTATTTTGAGTCGATATTAAAGCCTTGGCCGTGTGGTGACGGCAGTAAGAATACATTTATCACCACCCCAACTCCTCCTGCGGGTGTCGTAAGAGTCGACTAAGGGATTAAAGTGTCATTGACCATCATTTGATAAAAAATTGATGACGGGCAGCAGCGTCATCATAGTGGACACATTACTGCGATCGCCAATCCGCATGCCCAGCGTGGCGATTATGGGCATTAACCTCCTAATGCGTCTTAACGCATAGTTAATAGGAGAGGCCTACGTCCAGCAGTGGACTATCATAGCCTGATGATGATGATGACTAAAGCCTCAAACCTTAAGGATGCGGCTCCACTGACGCGGAGCGGAGCGGTACTGTGGAAAATTAACCAATTACATTCTTCAAATTCGAATTCGGAACACTGTGATGCGGTCTCATTGGCCGAGCTCCCACAGCTCCGCTCCGCTCCGTGACAGTGGAGCCGGACCCTAATCCATGGGACATATCAAGGGAACTATAAACTATAACATTCTTCAGGAGAAATTAAAATTTGTTATACAAGAGCGCAAAGTTGTATTTTACCCGCGAGTATGAGAGTGAAACACGAGCAAGCGAAACGATTCTTTACCTAGTTACATTTTCTAATATAGAATCCTGAGCGTAGCGAGTGTTTTAACATACGAAAAGTAAATTACCTTTGCTCACGTGTATAACACATAACTTTTCTCCTCACTATAGCCAGGAAACTTTAAAAAGGTAATAAATACGCATGTCGGAGTCGGTGAAATTGACAATTTTGATATTTCTTCGTTGTGTTATTGCGTCTTCACTAGAGCACATTATCATGATTCACTAATGGAATTGTAGGGCTTATGAATTAAAATTAGGAAAATTAAATAAAGTTTTGTGTTTTTCGCTAGATTCTATTAATTTTATTTAATGTGGGACGACTCATTTATGAGCACTTTCGTTTTGTTTTCTGTCAAGCTAATGCTACTTCGCGCACGCTCCAAGGTCATTACTTTACTCACTAGTGATTAAAATTAGTTTTTACCCGCTCTTATTTAAGAAAAAAACAAGCGCTTTTACGAACTTTCGAGTGGAAAAAATTTAAACAAACATGGCTGACTTTCCGTTCGCAGATATATTTTTACTTTAATACTAATAAATATAAATAATTTTAACTATACATAATTGTAACTGAAGTAATAATATGTAATAATATTGTTGGCAAGGAGATGTCATCTCGCCTAAGCTGTTTACCGCTGCACTATAGGATGTCTTTAAGACTCTGGACTGGAGAAGGCTGGGTATCAACATAAACGGCGAGTACCTCACTCACCTTCGATTCGCTGACGATATAGTAGTCTTGGCTGAGACCTTGGAGGACTTGAGTACTATGCTCGTTGACCTCAGTAAAGCCTCCGAGCGAGTTGGTCTTAGGATGAACATGGATAAGACGAAAATCATGTCAAATTCCCATGTAGCACCAACTCCCGTAATAATCGGAGACTTTACACTCGAAGTTGTAGACGAATATAATATACCTAGGACAAACTATCCAGTTAGGTAGGTCCAACTTCGAGAAAGAGGTCAATCGTCGAATCCGACTCGGTTGGGCGGAGTTCGGGAAGCTACGACACATATTTTCGTCCAATATTCCGCAGTGTTTGAAGACGAAAGTCTTTAATCAGTGTGTGTTGCCAGTGATGACATACGGTACTGAAACGTGGCCGCTTACAATGGGCCTCATAAGAAGGCTCAAAATCACCCAAAGGGCAATGGAGAGGACTATGTTAGGAGTCTCTCTGCGTGATCGGATTAAAAATGAGACCATCCGCAGCAGAACCAAAGTAACCGAAATAGCTCTCCGAATCGCTAAACTGAAGTGGCAGTGGGCGGGGCACATTGCGCGTAGAACTGATGGCCGTTGGGGCGGGAAGGTTCTTGAGTGGCGGCCACGTACCGGAAGACGTAGCGTGGGTAGGCCCCCCACAAGGTGGACCGATGACCTGGTGAAGGTCGCAGGAGTCCGCTGGATGCGGGTGGCGCAGGACCGGTCATTGTGGCAATCTTTGGGGGAGGCCTATGTTCAGCAGTGGACGTCTTTCGGCTGATGTGATGATGATGATGATGATACATAATTGTAAACTCTGGTTTAAGATTTTAAGTTTATAATTAAACCAATATTGTGTTCTAAAAGTGCGTGAAATAATCCAAGTTTTTAGTTTTGCCTACATTTTTAGATTCTACTGGCGATATTTATCAACCTCATATAGAATCAATAACAAGTCTCAAACCCACAGCGCTTCGTCAAAAGGAAACAAAAAATTTATAATAATAATTAAGCAGCACATAACAAACAATAAAGCAATTCCGCAACATGCTTCGTCATACATACCTCGCAACGGATGTAGCAAAACCATAGCATTTGACAGTTTGATGTCAGGGTTGGCGATTACGATGACGAATTTACTTACTTTACTGCACGTGTGATTAATATTAACATAAGCAGTATTATTCCATAAATAACAAAATCCAAAACGTACCGTTAGTGAAAATGTCACAGATAAAAAGCTTTCCAGATCTAGGCTTAATTTAACAGGAAAACAAACCACAAATTAAATACAGTTTCAAAAAACAATCCGGATTATGCTGCGGCTACGGCATTAAACAATCTTTTAAAAGAAGCTGAGTTAATAACAAACAATAATAAATAAATACATTTCAAAATTATACATATTTAAATTATTTACCATTGACGGTAGATGTTTTTGAGTTTAAAATGGATTTACACAAGAAGGCGACGCAATTTGAGTGCAACAAATAATAAAAATGTGATAATTTAATTTGAAGATTGATAGAACATTGAATAGGTACTGTTGCGGCGGTGTTTTTTTTGTATTCGTAGTAGTGACAACCCTGATGCACATTTGCTACAGATTTGCCGGTTCGATTACGGGGCATGGAGTCATAATCCCTTAAACTCAAAACTGGCGATTAATATAGATAAATAAGCTTACCAGTATAAAATAGCAGTCCATTAGGCTGCCTCGTCTTGAAGTAAAGCGAGATAGTATCCTGTGTGCTGACTATGGGCTCGCCGCCCGTCTGTGTGAGGTCGTACGAGAGGAACTCAGCGCCTCGGAACGTTGCTTCTGAGGGCGCTTTGTCTGAAACAAAAGGACAGGTAAGGACGTTTCACAAACACTAGAGTGCTAGAAGGATCTCTAGGGGTAAAAACATCCTAACAATCTAAGGATTATACCGATAAATCTGGCAATCTCTTGTTATAAAATCGTAAGTAATCGTAGTTTCCGCATGCCTATAAGTTGGGATTGGGACCCTTTAAACGAAGCGTGAAGAAGCATCTAGCGGGCCAGCAAGGCGGTGGCAACTGACAGGTTACTGCTGGTCTCCTGTTCGTTGCCGCCATTTGGGCTCCACTTTTCACTCACGATCAGGTGGAGTGGAGCCACTTTTATATGCCAATATAAAAAAAATGTATTGTAAAGTTCAAGTTTATTACATATTTTTCCAGAATAATTCATTCCAAATGTGTTTACATGATGATGAACCAAGATTGGAAATTATGAACACTTCCGCACCGGTCGGTATGCAATCAGTTAATTGACTTTATAATCAAACTATAGTTCATCGCAAAATATTTTTTTCTTCTACTCAAAAACAATACCAAATGTCTTTATGCGCAACGTATTTCGGAGAGCCTAGGTCTCCATTATCAAACACTGAGCCCGCGTTCACGCCAGCGCGGTGCGTACTCGAAACATGTCGCGCGTAGTGACTAAATACACGTGAGTATAACCGTTGAATTATATTTATAGTTATAATGTCTCACGAAAGCCTAAATTCAACCAATTGCCTGTCAAAAGTCAAAAGGTCACTACTATTTCTAGTACACACTGTACATGCACCATATCCTTTAGTTTAGTTTTCCTACACGTTTATTCCCCGGGTACACAACCTCATTTCAAAAACAGGAAAACCTGCTCTCAATTATTTCCAAGGCTTTTGCGCATTCTGTACACAAACGTTCAGTAGCTGTATCATGAGTTGGCATATAAGATTTGCGTTAACAGTGTGTATATAGGGGAAGTCCGGGTATAGTGGATGCGTTTACCTTTGAATGGACATAACATAAAAGTTTTACAAGAATGAAGAGAATACATTACGATACAAGTGCGAAGAAAATGAAGTTCGAAGCGAGTGGAGAAAAATTAAAGCACGACCGAAGGGAGTCTAAATAAACTAATCGTGTGTAGCACGATTAATTTATTTTGGCTGGCTTATTTCTAGACCATAAAATAGGCATAACTATTCAGCGTGGGAATGTAGGCAGCCTTCCGCTAGAGGCAGATCTGGGGGCCTTACGTTAGGTACTCGTATTTTAATTTTTTAGTTTTTATGTACGATTTTAATAATCGTTTTTAAGTTTTGTTTTCTTTAATGTTGTTATTCTTACTTTACCTATAATAAAATTGCTTCAGTTGATATTACTATAAAATTTAAATTATTTTAGGGCGAAGACGATCGCAGTAATGTGTCGACTATGATGACGCTGATTTTGTCAAATAATGGTCAGTGACACTTCAATCCCTTAGTCGACTCTTACGACACCCGAAGGAGGAGTTGGGGTGGTGACAAATGTATTCTTACTGCCGTCGCCACACGGCTTCGCGCCGCTTGCCCAGCGTGGCGATTATGAGCCTTTACCTCCTAATGAGTCTATACGCATAGTTAATAGAAGAGGCCTACGTCCAGCAGTGGACTATCATAGACTGATGATGATGATGATGATAATGATGAGGATGAAAAGCAGCATGCTTAAGCATTTTGTCTATTGAAATAAGCCGTTTAGTTTGAGACGCGTAAGTATGCGTACGCGCGCGGTAAGCTGTAGCCCTACCATGAGATGCCGCTACGTTATTAACGCGCATTTACTTTCTAATCCCGCTCAGCAGTGTTATTCACTAAGGAAACCGCCTTGCTAACAGCGCTGTGTCAGCGTTGCGGCAGCGTCGAGCCTAAAAATGGTATTCACTAATGCACTTTAAACGACACTAGCGCTCGGCGACGAATGCGGCGTGAGCTGGAACTACACTGCGTCGAGAGTTATAATCAAACCGCGATTAGAATGGGATTCGAAAGTACTGTTGACACAACAGTGTATAAGTCAATCTAGGATATGTTCATAGTTATATTCATATCGACGCTGGAAAGGAGAAATTAGATAAGCGACACAGTGCGTACTTTACAGAAGAGGCAAAAAACCGCCGAGATTTTCGAAAAAAAATCATTAAAATGAGACCAAATCAAATAATTGAAGCATTATTTATGGACTTAAATATGTTTTCTATGTGATGTTTTAATTATTTAACGTATTCAAGTGTTATTTAAGGATTTACTGTCGCTTAAGCAAAATGGTCGGAAAAATTGATTCAGGTAAAATTATCTAACCAACACGTTGTAAAAGAAATAAGGAAGGTAAAAAAGTCCACCCGAGACTTACATAACAAATTCATCATGTTAAAATTATCTAACTGCCGATGTGGCTTATTTTATATTCGGGTAAAAATATATAAATTGAAAAAAATAGCATAAATATATCAGTAAGAAATATCCACATAGTTAAAATGAGAAATTATTTTAGACTTCATAGTCAGTCATTTCAATTACAAGAGTAACATTCCGTGACTAGTAAACGAATTTACTTACACGTGAAAAAAGAAAGACACTGTTTTAGGTATTTTTTTAACTTTATTCCAAAAAGTAGGTAAGTATGTGAGTAAGTAATAGTTATTGTTAAGTATTAAAAACAAATATATTTTGTTTTTCTATTTGAGATCATTTCTCTTTATTTTAACCCTTAAATGCATAGTGATACATCACTATGCATTTAAGGGTTGCATCATGCATCATGTATTTTCGACTTTATTGACAACATGTCAGAATTCAAATTAGAATAAATCTTTGTCAAGGTCATGCATTTAAGGGTTAAAACATGTAAAATCAACAAGGATAACTCGTTATTGAGCCAACAATAGTTAGTACCTGCCTACAAACGAGGCACTTGAAAACTATCTACTTTTAACAACCGTACCTGTTGGTATGTTTATCCATCGTATTACGTTATGATAACACTTAAAAAATAGTTTTAGTTAGTACCTATTTCTTTTTAGGGTTCCGTAGCCAAAATGGCAAAAACGGAACCCCTATCCACTTGAACGTCCACCCCGCGCGACCATATTCCGGTCAACTGTCCGGGTTTTTTTAGCGACGTACGCCCCGCGCTGCGCAGTCACAAGATTTTACAAAAACGTTTATATTTTCTAAACTACTTAAGGTATAATAATAAAAAAAATTAGGGGTATAAATGAAAGTACAATTATTAAAATACAATCATAGTCATTGTAAAATACCTAATGATTCTTGACTATAATCAAGGTTAAACTTAAGACATCGGTAAAAAAATAAGAAAGATTTTTCTTTGACGACTAATTACAGGAAATTTTGAGCGATGACCCCTTATTTTTATTGCATATTAAAAAAATATACTATTTCACCTTTATAATGATACCACAAATAACACATATAATTTTCAACAATGTATCAAAATAAATTAATTAGATTACCTCCTCCTTCCAACAAATACACCAAGATACAAAAACACCGTAAATATTTTGATGAATCCTGACGTAGTTTGATATATTTCTTATGTTTAAGTATATTAATCTCTTCCTTATAAACCACTCGTCAATATTTATTATATATTTCACTAAACATGGTGTTATATTACTAATAATACGGCTATAAACGTTTACTACCCCAGCTCAAAAATAACCTTCATATTTTAAACTCACTTGACAGGTATCACACTGTCAAAAACTTAAGATGATACACTTTATCGTATAGAACACACGTTCCTGATCATTTTTATGTATAATAACCCCAAAACTATGTAAATTAACGTGAAATACTTACGACATAACTAGGAGTCCTTAGCAAACACTCACAATTGCACGGCAGTTTGACATAACACTTATAATTATATTTTTTTATCGACTGAGTAACGAGCGTACACTGCCATATATATTTTTTAGCGCAAACTAGTTTATTAGGCTACGTTGTTGCAACAAGGGAATTAGGAAATAATGCCTCTATATTTCGCTACATGCCGCTATAATCAACTGTGTCTCCTTCGACTTCATGGGATAGTATAGTATCCACGAACAGTCTACTGCCTTTTTTGTTTGGATAATATGCTATCATCGGACGTTCAAGTGGCTATAGATTCGTCATGTCCGTCTGTCCGTCTGTCCGTCTGTCACAGCCGATTTTCTCTTAAACTATAAATGCTACAGTAACGAAATTTGGTAAGGATATGTGTTGTATAAACCGCTACAGGATTATGATACTAAATCTTAAAAAAAAACATTGGGATGGGGGCCCTCCATACATATAACTGAAGGTTAGAAATTTTTTTTTAGTTGTATATAAGCGTGTGGGGTATCAATCGAAAGGTCTTTGAAAATGATATGAAGGTTTATAAATCTCATTTTTATTTAAGCAAATCGTTTTCGAGATATCAGCTCTCAAAGTCTGAAAAATGTGTCCCCCCCCCCTCTATTTTTTAAACTACGCGATATAAAATTCAAAAAAAAAAATATGTTATGCACATTAATAAACTCTATCAACGATTTTTGGTTTGATTAAATTATCTCCTATAGTTTTTGAGGTAGGCTGATTTAACTGTATTTTTTTAATAATAAATTGATAATGGTACGGAACCCTTCGCGCGCGAGTCCGACTCGCACTTGGCCGGTTTTTTTTATTTTTATTTATTAAAGTTCCAAAAACATTTTATTTAACGCAGAGTAAAAATTGACAGGACATCCCCTCTGCCAAATGTTTCTACATAACGTGACAAAGAATAAAATAGCAGACATTTATGTATGCAAATTGTTGCTAACTTTTTTACTGACATTTCATTCATGCAAGTTAGGATAAGTGACAGTAGTACGAGTATTCTAATGTAAATTCAGGTAAAAAGGGATACCTAAGCGACATATGGTTCATAAATAAATGTAGGGGTAAAAATGGATAAACGCCAATAGTTCAGATATCATAGTTAAGTAATATTGTCTAACCGTCTTTAATTTTAAATTAAGATAAAGGTAAAATTGTCCAAACGACATGAGAACATATCATACAGTCAGGTAGAAATAGCTAACCCACAAGTGATGATTAGTTGTTACACAGCAAAAATATCCAAGTAAAATTTAACCTGTCATGACAAATAGGTAAAATGATCCAAGATTCATTATGTTGAATTATATTTTATATAATCTCCATTTTCTTAAAAGTTGTCAAAAACCAAGTCGTTTAGTAGTAAAAAATGATCGAAAGTTCTCTAAATCACCGATGGGACAAGCGACACAAAAGTTGTCAGATGGATACGAAACCTAGCTCATTCGACGCGGAAAAATTTGCCGATTCTAACGGTGTGTATAACTCAATATCTTCAAAAATGTCGCTTATCCAATTTCTCCTTTCCAGCGTCGATATATTTATAGTTTAAGTGCAAAAACTTACAGACAATAGATTAATTAAATACTCACTACATCTATAAACAACTCTTTTCATGGTAAATATTGTATAATTTTTTGTGTCAACAGTACTCTCGAATCCCTTTCTGATTCCGGTTTGATAATACCGCCTACAGTTCGACGACGAGCTGTTCTACGTTAGTGAATACCGTTTTTCGCAGCGCTGTGCTCTACGTCGAAGTGAAGGCTGTCTCGTCGTCGAGCTCGTTGACGAACGCAGCGTCGAATGTGTGAATAAGAGAATAGCATAGCAGGAGCGCGATCGAGCCGGATAGAAAGTAAACGCGTGTTAAAAACGTAGCACAATCTCCTACCAGCTACTGGTCACGTTGTGCGTACTTTACGTATCGTATCGAGTAAACATCATCATCATCATCAGCCTATGATAGTAGCTGAACGTAGCCCTATCCTATTAACTATGCATATAAACGCATTAGGAGGAAAATACCCATAACCGCCACGCTGGGCAAGCGGTGGCGATCGCAGTAATGTGTCCACTATGATGACGCTGCGCATCATCAATATTTTATCAAATAATGGTGACACTTCAATCCCTTAGTCGACTCTCACGACACCCGCAGAAGGAGTTGGGGTGGTGATAAATGTATTATTATTGCCGTCACCACACGGCTGAGTAAACGTTACTTGCCAACTCGTGCTAAGCACCCACAAGTACCTTTATGCAATGCAAATGCTATACCAGGAATGGCTAGCAGCTACTTTAAAAAGAAATAGCGTTTTCTTTGCCATAAATACCGACTATCCCGGCAACAACCGGTAACATCTACGTTTTTCACTTTGCACACATCATCAGCCTATCTTCGTCCAATGTTGGACATGGGCCCCTCCTATGCGTATGGACACATTAGGAGCTTAAGGGTGCGGCTCCACTGACGCGGAGCGGAGCGGAGCTGTGGGAGCTCGGCCAATGAGACCGCATCACAGTGTTTCGAATTCGAATTTGAAGAATGTAATAGGTCACATTTTGCACAGGTCCGCCCCGCGTCAGTAGTGCCGAACGCAAATGCTCACAATCAGGATAATGGGCAAGTGGATTAGCGATCGCAGAGTGTCCACACTGTCCACTATGAGGACGCTGGTAACGGCAGTAAAGATAGCTTTGCAACTACGCCAACTCTTCGTTTGAATGTCGACTAAAAAATCGAAAAGTCAATGCATCATCATAGTAGACGCAATCCTGCGATCGCCAATCCGCTAGCACAGTGCCACCCTGTGCTAGCGGATTGCTATTATGGCTGTTTACCTCCTAACAACTACACGCATAGTTGATAGGAGAAGCCTATGTCTAAATAAAAAAAAAATCAAAAATCTTTTATTGTTTATAATCCAGTGTGAAACTTACAATTGCCAATGTCTCCCTGTAAGTTATTTAGAAAATAACTTGTGCTAGGAGGCACCGCTCTTCCATTACTACAATTTATTACTTAATAGGCTACTTGACTCATATCAAATTTAGTGCAAAAAATTCTTATTTTCTGTAGTATTTATTGAAAAGATCAATATTTTTCGATTACGGTGTATTAAAAGTGTTTGATGGGTACATATTTTTCATTGAAAAATTTGTTTTATTTTTGTACTCTGAAAACGGTGTCGGCCATGATGTGACGTCATAGGATCTTAAACTAACTTCATGTCGAATCTTATACGAGTGAAATTCGCTATGGACATATAGGCATGTAGCTTTGCTGTGACATTGACATAACATAAGTGACATGGCAAATGTTTGTTTTCGGTTTGAGTGACGTCACACCACAGATAATCTAAGCATTAACATGGCTAGTATCGTTTTCGCGCGGTTACGAAAGTTTAAATTTTAAGTTATAATTTTGCGGTTTTCTAGGTCGAGAAAAAATATATTTATATTTTTTTTCCGTTAATCAGATTGATTAATAATATACGACAAACTTTAAAAATGGGTCAAGTAGCCTATTATAAATAGTAATATAGGTACATGCTTAAGACTGTATTTTTTTAATGTTAATGATGTATGTGCGTAAGTGTGTGTGTGTGTGTCTAACAGTCAACTGATTGTGAGATTGACTTATGATGTGTGTGTGTATGTTGGTGTGTGTGTGTGTGTGTGCAGCCGCAAACTAATTGTAAGAATGCTTGACACTCTTCAAGTACTAAAACACTAACCCCCTTATTCATAAACGTCTCATAACTTAACAAGCCTTTAAGTATTGCTTGTCTCTTTCATTCTTATAGACACATTGATAAGACTGCAGAGGACAAACGATATTTAGCAACTTGTTAAGTTACGAGACGAGGTTTATCCCCCGCCTGCATTTACTTCATTATAAAACTATTTCAAATTCTCCCGTATGCACTCGTTGCTTTAATCACAGCCGGGGTGTTGTTACAAACGGAGAAGGGAAGATTTAGCTGTTAGAACGTATTTTTAGGGTAGACCCAACCTAAAAATTAACAGAAGGCTATACTAGGTAACGATCATGCATTGGTTAGCCAAATTTGATAGAGTATGTCATAAAAATAGTAGTGACCCAATTCTGTCCATGAAAAATTGTTTTTCTTTGAAAGGAGTTCTTACAACATTTTTTCCCTTCCTAAGTTTTGTCTCGTCAGAATACAAAATTTAAATTTTGTGCCACTAAACGGATCAGGATGCTTAGCCAAGTTGCCGATTGGCTAACGCTTAGTAGCGTATCGTAGTTTTCGCTCTCTGTCATTCTTTCATATTAGTGCGACAAAGACAGCGATTGGCAACTTGTCTAAGCACCCTGGACGAGCTGCTTGCAGTCTCAATGACTGGTTACATATTAAGGTCTCTGCCCACTAGACCGTAGCATACCATGACCGTAGCATGAACGTATCAGACAAAAAAATATTCTTTGTATGGAAAAGTATGAGACTATGCCCACTAGGACGTTCCGTCGCCGGCCAACACCGTCGCGTGCCATGCACGGACCGGCAGGAATTGTCGGCGAGAATATTTTGCCGGCCCCGACACGCTACGTGCATGGCACGCAACGTTGCCGGTACGGTGTGCGCAGGCGGCGAAACGGTGAGCATACGGGTTCCATGTACATTGTTGTATTGTATTTACCAATTCATATTATCCAAAACTCTCCAAATTTTTCACTTTTGATAGTGAGTAATAATTTTTTTATGGCGAAACAACGCAAACAATATAATCAGCATCGCTATTTTCTGAAAAAAAAAACTTACTTAATTGATTGTAAACCGCAAACCGAAGATTTTCATCGAGATCGAAAAATATTACTTCGTTTTTTACAAACAAAATAATTAAAAGAAATATCAATTTTGAAACAGTCGTGTAACTCAACGAATTTATCCAGGTATATTGCACAATTTGTTTCTTTTTTTACATGGTAAGAACCATGCTTTTGATGTGGCTTTCTAAAATAAATTTTATTGGTTTTAGATTTTTATTACAATATGTACCAACACAAAATCGATATATCTTTTTTTTCGATTTTTTTTTTCAGTTTGTTATTTAAAATTAATTATTGTTCCAAAACTATTAGAAGATAAAAAATAATCAAACAAAACCAGTACTTGACGGAGTCACATTGACAATCATGACAAGAACATAATGTACTCTCATAAATCTATAGACAATATTATATTTACCAATGCCAAGAAGTTTTAATTTAATATCGTAGATTACATTTATCAGTATCTAGGTTACCTATACAGATAAGTGTAATTTAATACTTTAATAATATTTATTAATGATAAATAAACACATTCCGCCATATAAATGTATAAGTAGCATAACTGACGATTCGAAAGTGTTTGTTGCTAAGCCTACTCAATATTTTTTTTTTTTACTTTGACTTGACTCAGTAACAACTCCAGTACTTCAATGGATTTCGATCGCAGTTTACGATGTCTGCTCAGAAAAATTGGTGTAGAAATAAACTCCTAGGAAAATACCAGCAGAGCGATAGTAGTCTAAAGGGCGCGAAAACAATTTGAAACTGATAAAACTGTGACAATGGAACGATAACGACGGATATGAATCGCTCATACTACGGGGATGATACGTAGTTGCGACACGGATGATACGTGGTTGCTACGCGGATGCAACGGTCAATAAACGGGCTTAGCACGGATATGAAACGATGTACACACGTTATAGTGGGCATAGTAGTCCGTGTCGTCTCACATTCCGTGTCTGATACGTTCATGCTACGGTCATGGTATGCTACGGTCTAGTGGGCAGAGACCTTTACTCAAAACCGGGACGATTGGAACCTAAGAGGGGCATTGCTTAGCAGTGGGACACTATGTAATGGGGGAGACCTATCCAAAAAGTTTGCAATCCTAAAGATCAAAATACAAAAATATGTTTGAACGATAATTTACTCAGAGGTAAAAGGATAGTACTTAATCCTATATTTTAATAAGACCTCGCAAATAATCGGAAAAAATGAACAATACTTGTACATTTTTGGTATCAAAAAATCACGACATATTATTCAACTTAGTATCACAGTGATTAGTATTTTTAATAGCTATGTAGGTATTTTTGCACGTATGTTTGTTAGTTATAAGTCATGAGTTTCGAAGATTTTTTAGCCTGTAATTAAACGATATCGTTACATATTATGTTCCCTCCCTATTTAACTTATACAGTGTGATAACATCATACAGGCTTTTATTGAAACCGAGGATTGAAATGCGAATTTTCAGTCAAACCGTAAGCATTATTTGATTAAAAATTAAAATTTTAAGCGTAATTAATTTTCTAAGAAAAGTTCAGTGACAAACAATGTACTTCAAAATGAATCGTTAATTAGCGATTGACAATTCGCAGCTACTTGCAGCGTTTGACAACGAAACCGGACACGCGTTACATTGATCATCATCATCATCATCATTATACATCATCAGCCTATAATAGTCCACTGCAGGACGTAGGCCTCTCCTATTAACTATGCGTAGAGACACATTAGGAGGTAAATGCCCACAATCGCCACGCTGGGCACGCGGATTTTCGATCGCAGTAATGTGTCCACTATGATGGCGCTGCTGCCCATCATCAATCTTTTATCAAATAATGGTCAGTGACACTTCGTTACATTGATCGTTCGAAGGAAATAAAATTAATCGTACAGTTAATTTAAATATTTATCAACTCTACTTGAAAATAATTGCCAGTAATGTTTATTATTACCCATTTTCACGGTATATACATCGTTTTGTTCAATGTTCATATTGAAAAACGACCCACGCTCGCAAAGCAATGAGAATTTGTCTAGACACCTGGGGCCTGATTAATAGACGAACTTCCGCGTTCCACCGTTTTAATATTGCAGCCAATTTCAGACTTCGGCGGGTGCAATAAGCCTAGGTCTACCCTTGTGGAAGTAGGCTTATACCTAACTTTGTAGACTGAATTAAGTAAGCTTTTCTTTAATCATCATCATCGTCATAACAGCCGAAAGATGTCCACTGCTAAATATGGGCCACCCCAAAGATTGCCACAATTGCCCTTTGGGTGACTTTGAGCCTTCTTATGAAGCCCATTGTGAGCGACCACGTT
>JALPQI010012203.1:0-41764 GCA_025490895.1 Thaumatotibia leucotreta
ACATTAATTTCCTTAGAAAACAAGGAACGTTATTGTTTCATGACTACATAACAATTTAACATGCAATTAATTCCCATACCGAATTGTCATGTCATTGTTACGTGGCTTCGTGGTGACGGCAGTAAGAACTACCTAGATACTTTCAAGTATATTTCTACTTGTTCCGATATGGTAAAATTAAATTAACTGGTCTATGAGGTTTTGTCTTATATTTTGAGGTACTTTGGCATTACTGGTGGTATTTGCTGGTGATAGGACCTCGTGCAGGGTCCGCCCGGATAGCTACCACCGTCTTACCCGTTAACCTGCCGCTAAACAGCAGTGTTTGCACTGCTGATGCTGTGTTTCGGATTGGGGGTATTATAGCCGGTGTAATTACTGGCGTAGATAGAGGTAATCCATCTAATTCCTCAGGGTAGGTGGTGCATAGGTGATTTTTCGATCGCTATGTCCATGGACCTCAGTTCCTGCTTTCCGTCAGGTGGGCTGAGAGCTCGGTGGTCTACCTTCGTCACATAAAAAAATGGTACTTAATTTATGCAAAAGCGGATTCTATAAATATATATTATTAAATATCAATGGCAAAAGAGGACAACCTTGCCTTACTCTTGTTCTGGTTTTCGCCTTCTCTGTTTTATCTCCTATATTTATCAATGTTTTCTTATTATTTATCTCCATTATTATTTTCCTATCCATGTAGTCAACCTTCGTACTCTTAAGAATTTTCACCATTAGCTTCCAGTGGTAGATCATATCAAATGCCTTTTCTAAGTCTACGAAGGCTATGTGTGTCATTGAATTTGATACACTTATCAAATTCAACGTCCATTCTTTTGTTTGTTAGCTTCTCTTGTACCTTTTTGTCTTTTAAACTGTAGGCTCATGATGTGTACACTCGCCTAATCGTTTGTCGTTGTTGTCGTCACGTTCTAACACGTATGCAAGTGCAAAAGTGACGCCTAGCATGACAAATGGATAAAACGGGAGCATCATAAGCCACCTTCATCATCGATTCCTTTCCTTCTTTAACTATTTAGCATTTTAGTTTATTTTGTATTACTTTTAAGACTTTCTAAGGCGTGATATTAGGTTTAAGAGCGAATCATAGTTCAAATTTAATTTTCTCTAATGCATGTTTTTCGTTATTACTTTAGTATGAAAAGGTTGATTAGTATGAAAAAAATGCGTTACATACGCGATACGTGATACGCATTTGTGATAGTAACGCTCTAACGCTTCTTTGTACTATAATGAAAAGTCAAAAGGGCAAATAAGTGCATTTTAAAAACTGCTAATCATCACCTTCTATTATGCTGTGGCACACTGCACTATTAAGCTTGGCATAAATTCCAATAACTTACTAACAACAGTAACAATACCTATTACGTAAAGTTTCTTAAGTTCATACGTTCATTCATTGGTACTCACATTGCTTAAACCTTAACGTGCTCAAAAATTAGCAGATAATTTTAAACTTTAGGTATCTATTTTGGTTAAAGAAAAAAACAAAAAACATTTTTTAATAATCACCGAATAAAAAAATTATAAACAACCAACTTCAACCGATTTCTCCAAGATCGTATCATCTGTGGTTTCCATCACTGGTTTCCTTTCATCAAATCCTACTTTCTGTATGCAAATTCTTGTAAATGAATGAAAATTACCAAAAGCGCCGCGCCGTAATTGTACTTATAACATTTGAAGAGATCCCTCGATTTCTCTAAGATCCCATCATCAGACCCCAACTTACCAGCGGGATCATCTCGGGGTTATACACGTTCGATCACAAAAAAAAACTTTAAAATCGGTTTACAATTCTCGGAGATATTGGGTAACATCCTCCTTTTTTGAAGTCGGTTAAAAAATAGATAGATTTCGTCAAACACAACCATGGGTTAAATGGTCCTAAATTATCTAAACTTACTTCATAGTAAAGCTTTGCACCGGTCTTCCATTCACCCTGTATACAATTTAAAAAAATCAATTGAATTGAGTGGCTCCTGCTTTTTTGGAGTTTTCTACCAGTTACTAAATCAATCCTAATAACTAAAACGCCAATTCTATCAGCTATTAAAAATATACATTTGTATAAAAAGTGTGATAGAAAATAATATCGAAAACTATCTGCAAATTCCAACTACAATTACCTCTTCGAACTAAATACCTCTGTACAAGCAAGTGCAAAAATATGTATCCGAAGAATGTTATAAATAAATTATCGACGTTCTATCACAGAATTAAAGTGCACTGGGCCATCTTTTTGAGGATTTTTATGTACCTCCACCTTATTTTGACTTTAACTGTACACCTAACTAAAATTATTAATGACAACAAGAATGGGATTCAGTAACGGTAACCCAGCCATATCGTTACATAATTGCATCAATTACAAACAAAATTATGCATTTCGAACGCTTTAAACTAACATTATGCATTTCGTGGCTCATAAAATCTGTTAGACTAGCGTCGCGTGCCTGCTATACAGTCGCATCTCAAAATAGGATTTTGTGGTATAAGTGACTATATTTTCCTGCAATAAGGCCATAATATATCTTCCATAAAATTCGATTTTAAAATGTAATCTTATAGTAGCTATGCTTAAAATCTTGTGTGATTTAAGAAAGCTATTGCAAATTCATTAGTTATCCATATCTTTGTGTTCTCAAAGTTGCATGCATTTCGTACTGGTCTACAGAAAAATAGTTACAAAAAAACTTACACGATGTTGGGGGCGGTCACTAGTATTTAGAACAAGTATCTGTAAATGAGTATATCGATATAGGAAGTCCCTAGCTGTCAAGATGTTTCGCCCCACGGATATATTAGCTGTAAATAGTCGCAAATGAACACTCGTATATAAATACGTAAAACGAGCACATGGATATAACCGACACAGTCAGCCGTCACCTCATATCTATCTCTCGAAGGAACATAAATACTAACATTATCCGTTATTATTGGGCATCCGATGGTCCGCGAACATATCGGTTTCGGCGTCCGATATCGGATCGGATAATGTGTAAACGCTCTTAGCGTTCGAGTTTTATTTTAGTGTTTTGTATCAAACTTGGTCCACAAAGCACTTCGGTGAAAAAATCAGTTAAATGAGTCTAACTCGTAAAGGACTAAGCGTAGAAGCCTGAAATTTGGAATAAGATTCGGTAGACGATCAGGAAAATAGATATTCGTGAAACGAGACGGCCAGGAAAATCGACATTCTCGGAACTAGACGATCAGGAAAATAGACATTCGTGGAACTAGACGACCAAGAAAATAGACATTCGTGGAAGGAAACAGACATTTAGGGAATTAGACGTCATGGACCGAACCGATGTCTGGTACTTATCTTTTTTATTTTGATGGAGGTAGATCTATCAAATTTTCTCCATTGTCAGTCGCAGACCACGAACCCTGTAAAGTATTCGAAACATCGGGATGAAAATAATAGTACATTACTATAGAGGACGGGAAACGAAGGGTTACAGGCCAAGTAGATATATCTGGCCGAAGGAACTGAGGCCAAATAGGGATACGCGGCCTGTAACCCTGTTTCTCGCCGAGATTTGTATAGTGCTTTTCTCAAACTTGCCATGAAATAAAACAAACTGATTTCGCCGAACCATACTATTTCATTTGTAAATATACCAATAGTACAGTATCATAAAACAGAAAAAAAAACATTCGCGCCTAACTTTTTTTTAAATCTGTTTGAGGTATTCTTTTACCTGGTGGTATAGACATCAGTTCTAAGGTTATTTTTTTTCTGTGGCTGAATGTCAAGACCTTGTGTCACAATTTGACGTTTCAAAACAAAAGACAGTCTGTTTGCAGTCCTTGGTGTGAAATAAATACATGAAATCTCTTTACATATCATCTTAGCATATGACACCGGAAAAATAGTATTTCCCGGTTTAATTTAAAGTAAGTAACATCAACATTCCGTAGCAAGTTTGAGAAAAGTAAATTAATATACGCGAGTTTATCCGTTTTCATAGTTTTATTTCGGAGTTGACATTTTTAAACTTGTGTAAATTTAAATGTTTTCCATGGACTTTACATTTATAATCAATTTAATTATGCGGGTAGTCAAGATGCCATTCTGCAATCGTATACGATAAGCGATAAGTCACGTGACCATGATAATGTATAGGAATGGTCACGTGACTTTTCGTCCGAGTCTGCCAGGCTCATACATTTATTACTTATCGCTTATCGTATACGATTGCAGCATGGCACCTTGGCGAGGCCTGCTCTGTTCCATTTAGGTACATTCTTCTGTACGTTCTTATGTATTAAATTGACATCCTATGTATAATCTAACTTTGAGTAACAGCTACTTATTTTATCAAACAAATAACCGTTGGCAACGCAGTAAAAAACTAAGTGGCGTCTTTTGATTCACTTTTTGCAATCACACTCGAACGAAAACGCACTGAGGTCATTGACCTTGTTCAAAAACTATTAACAATTTTGTGGGAAAAAACTTCAGAACTACCTAACTATTAAACACAGTGAACTGACGATGCACACTAATGATAATTACGCTTTTAGCTATACTGTAGCTTTTTTATTTAATTTTAAATTATAGTAACTGTTTTTATATATTCGGAAAACGCAGGAACAAATATTTCTGCGTGAATTTGACAAACGCAGTGGACGGTGCACACTAATGATAATTACGCTTTTAGCTATACTGTAGCTATTTTTAAATTATTTTACTTGAAATAATAGTAACTGTATGTATATATTCAGAAAACGCAGGAACAAATATTTCTGCGTGAATTTGACAAACGCAGTGTAGGGTCCACGCACTAGATGGACAGACGATTTTATGGAGATTGCCGGGAGACGCTGGATGCCGGTCGCTTCCAACCGGTGCCGGTGTATGTGGAGGTCCAAAGGGGAGGCCTATGTTCTGCAGTTGACGTCTTATGGTTGAAATGATGATGGTGATATACATGAACAAAAAATTATATTTATCATGGGAACGTCCATCGACCTAGTTTCACGGTTCGCTCAATCATGGCTTGTGTTGTGGGTACTAAGTGACGATTAATATAATAATTATAAGAAAAAATACATTACATACAGGGTGTTTTTTTATCGACCGTTCAAATTCTACGTAGTGAATGTGTAGGTCATACTGACCAACTTTTACTATGGGGACAAAGTCGAAATCGCGAAAAAAAAATCAGCTGTTTCATACATTTCGGCCGGCGTAATGCCGCCAATTTGTATGAAACAGCTGATTTTTTTTTCGCGATTTCGACGTTGTCTCCATAGTAAAAGTTGGTGAGTATGACCTACACATTCACTACGTAGAATTTGAACGGTCGAAAAAAAACACCCTGTATAAGAGGGCGTCCCATGAATATGGGAATTGCAGGGAAAGTACCTTAAATATTCTAAACGTATATTTTGCGGAAAGAAGATTTTATATTATTTTTAAAAGCAAATAAAACTGCATTCAAAGTTTTTCAAAAAAATACTTGGTTCACTCGGAAATCGAACCAACTACAATTTTGCTCCAATCATTTGGTTAATCTTTTAGTTTTAGATAAGTAGTTTCTAAAGAAAAATACTTTCCCTTCATGTCCCATAATGTTGGGACACCCGGTATAGATTCCTTAATACATAGAACGCGACCACGACTAAAGAGTAAATATTTTGGGATAAATACTCAAGAGTGTTCTCACCGATTCTAACCCGTGACCTCCAGGTTCGCAAGAAGATTCACTACCGACTGAACTATCGGACGCCGTCAAAACCAATAACAAAATTATCTATTACACCGATA
The DNA here is from genome assembly GCA_025490895.1 of Thaumatotibia leucotreta. Classification (NCBI taxonomy): domain Eukaryota; kingdom Metazoa; phylum Arthropoda; class Insecta; order Lepidoptera; family Tortricidae; genus Thaumatotibia; species Thaumatotibia leucotreta. The sequence goes on from JALPQI010012203.1 coordinate 5,798, forward strand.
CGTTAACAAAATGCAATTATTTTATTACGTAAACCAATTTATTTGACCTTATAACAATTTTAGTAAACAATCGAATATCGATCCTATTTCTCTGTCAACAGTACACCCTACAAATTTCGAAAATCGAAAATTTAGAGCTTCCGTCTCTGCCACTCCAAAGGTGGACATCCTCGGAGTAACAGAGACAGATGCTCGACAACGATTTTCGACGTTCGTGGTAGGCCTTCAGTTAACCTTGACAAGCAAAGTAGATGCTACCTTTACATAATTACATAGCATCTTAGGTGCTTCGTTCAATGACTAAATAAGTCAGGTCTACACTGGCGCACAGTTACAATGGTTTTCAAGGCCAAATTACACTGGTGTAGTCTGCTCTTGCGAAGAATCATCGAATCTGTAATTAGCATGATCTGAATGACACTTTGACACGCAAAATAGGTAAATTGTACGTTTTGTTGCTACAAAACGATTATCACTTCTATCGATGTTTTAGTGCTACTTTATTTTGAGTAAGACTGCCTTAGTTCAGAAAAGGGCTCTTTTTCAAGCTATCAAACAATCACATTGCATCACATCATCAGCCTATCTCAGTCCACTGCTGCTATGCTATTCTCTTATTCACACATTCGACGCTGCGTTCGTCAACGAGCTCAACGTCGAGACAGCCTTGTCTAAAATCTTAGCTGTTTTTTTGACATTAGGAATCGAGGCTGAGAGCGAGGTTGTGGGCGAGTTCGTCGCTGTTTTTCGTTAGAGAATACGAAGTTCACGTCAAACTCTCGACGCAGTGTAGTTCCAGCTCACGCCGCATTCGTCGCCGAGCACTAATGTCGTTTAAAGTACATTAGTGTGTGGCTACAGTGTGTGGCCTACAACCGGGGAGAAAATTTAAACGGTGAATAAGCTGATCAACAATCATTTCCACATATTGCAATAAAAAAAAAACTTTTTTATGTTATTTTTTGTTTATTTATTTTCATTATTATGGGTTCATTTACTTGAATTAAAACTTATCAATAACTTATCATTTTTGAATCATTGAAAAATGTACATTTTTTTTAAACCGTAACAAATTAGTGTAAAAATAATAACAAAATTATTGTTATGACTTTGTACCTGGTATACTATCAAGATATCTTGCGACTGACAAGCTACGACATCGTGATGCCCAGATTCAGTACTAAAGGTCCATAGCTTTGAATGACAATATTATCTCCGAACTTAACCACTTTGAAACACCGGGACCTTTACAGGATTATTGCCGATAGTCTAAGGAGTCACTCAATTCAATTGTAACCCTCGCAGTAACCGAAGAAAATATTTCGTAAAACAATTGACGCGATCGTGATTTTTGTTTTGATTAAGGCTTAATTATGTAGGTACATTTTTTTCGCAATCGAAACGTGAATCGGTTTGTGCTTATAGTATTTAATGCAGTTTTATTGAATTGTTACATCGGCAATATTGAGACCTCAGTCCAAGGCTTTTACTTTCGAAGAAACGAGAATAACCTACCAATTTGACCACGAAAACATTTATTGACATGTTTACCACAACATAGGTACGCTTTAAAGAGCAATTATCGCATAAGAATGACAGTCGATGTATTTTATATAAATTATTATTTATACTTTTAATGTCGTAGTAATAAAAAAAATACAAATATATATATATACATATATATATCTTCCACACTTACCAAATGGCACCTACTACCTAACACATTTAACTGCCCTGCTAAGCATAATAGCGATATCTAGAAATAAAATTTAATGCAAACATGCACCTTAAATTCTGTAGCTGACGATTCCATTTCCAAATGCATTTATTTTTGAGATGTCACTATTTCGCTTAGCAGGGCAGATTAAAACTAAAACGCACCAAATTAGTATTAAAAATACTGGCCTCCTTGTTCAATAAATTTGAAGCGCTTGTGCCAAATGTTGTCCCTTGCAAACGCAAATAATGATTAAAGTGACAAATTAAACAACACGTGCCATTTATATTATTAACGGAATTTATCTTACGTAACAATCGTACACGACACAAGTTATTATTTTTCACATGGTTGTGAACAATTATGTACGTTTATTGCTTACGACAACGGCATTAAAATTTTGTCCCAAATTGAAAATGAAGACACGAGCTGAACCCACAAAATATTTCATCATCAAAGTGCGGACAACAGATGCAATGCAATACTCGTAGTTGTCAAAATGTTGTCAAACGCAATAAACAATACGGATTGACAACAATTGGTCTATAAAACGAAATTGCGAAATAAGTAGCTATCAAATTGTATTAGGTACCGTAATAAATAATAAAGTCAATAATTGTTGTAAAAATCAGATTTTTACTATAATAAAAAAACCGGCCAAGTGCGAGTCGGACTCGCGCGCAAAGGGTTCCGTACCATTATCAATTTATCATTAAAAAAATACAGTTAAATCAACCTACCTCAAAAACTATAGGAGATAATTTAATCAAACCAAAAATCGTTGATAGAGTTTATTAATGTGCATAACATATATTTTTTTCAGAATTTTATATCGCGTAGTTTAAAAAATAGAGGGGGGGGACACATTTTTCAGACTGAGAGCTGATATCTCGAAAACGATTTGCTTAAATAAAAATGTGATGTATAAACCTTCATATCATTTTCAAAGACCTTTCTATTAATACCCCACACGCTTATGTCAAACTAAAAAAAAATTCTATCCCTCAGTTACATGTATGGAGGGCCCCCACCCCAATGGTTTTTTTTACAATTTAGTATCATAATCCTGTAGCGGTTCATACAACACATATTCTCACCAAATTCCGTTACTGTAGCATTTATAGTTTTCGAGTAAAACGGCTGTGACAGACGGACAGACGGACAGACGGACATGACGAATCTATAAGGGTTCCGTTTTTGCCATTTTGGGTACGGAACCCTAAAAACTAACTTTTGAACAATAAATTATTTTTTTTGTAATTGCTTAAAAATTACTTTATTGTTCAAAAGTGTGTTTTTTCCGGACAATTGTCCGTGTTATACTTTCGTCACCATAGTTCATCCGTTATCCGCCCTTTGCTCATCATCAGCCTGTTTCAGGGTCAAATTTTTTTTCGTTGCCTTATTTCGTGTCCCTAAAAAACGTGACGCAGTGGTGATTTTTGTTTGAGATGATGTTTTGTTTGATGTATGGATGAAAATCTAGCGTGAAAAAGAGATACAAGTGCACTGGATATTTTTATTATAAAATGAGTCGAAATAGCAACTAAAAACTTTACAGCGTGGTAATAAATAAGACAACGAAATTAATTTTGACCCTTCAACTAGCGTCTGGTACATAGTAACTGTATTTTTCGAATAACAAGAAATTAATTGCTTTTTACTGAGTCGCAAACTTTTAGTTACTCTTTATTTTGACATAAAAGTGATATGCACGATTTGCACCATGTAAATGTGGCTTAAGGTACTTCAAATTTGTTGCGTGGAAAACACATTACTCGATTTACTCTAGGGCGAGTAAAGTAATTATAATTAACCATAAGTATACTAATATACTATCGAGTGGGTAATCATAGCATCGTTGAAGTATGACCTTCGAACGATATGAAAATACAGGGTGTGTATTGAATTTGGGCGTATAATTTAATGACGATTAGTATAGGACGTAAGGGACCTATTTACAATGATTTTCGTTAAAAAATTAGGTATGTTGCGTGGTAGGTCCCAAAATGACTTGGCCTGAGGAATATTTTGGTAGGTACACTAGAGAATGTTTACTTTTCAATATAGTCTTAATTAGTTTTTGACATTCGTTCTGTATGAAATCGCTGGCGCTAGTACTGCTGGCATTTAGGATTCGCTCGATGTCATTTTTATCATTTGTTTTTTTTCTGTTGCTTTGATTATTTTATTTTTATTTCATTACCTATTTCAATTCTTTTTTTAATATGTATATAATTCTGAAATTCTGTGTGTTTTTCAACTGATGGTCTCATCGGAAGATCAGCGCTGACTCGCGCCAGCATCACGCTGAGATGAGACACTTTCGTTCGTAACTTTGATTATTTCTGTTTTTTTAGTATAGTATGTGCCTTTAATGTCTTGTTTGAGACAAGTTTGCGCGTTTACCGCTAAAAAAACCCGATTTACTGTGGCTCCAAAGTTCCAAGACACAGCTCTTACCATGTCAGGGAGTATTGAGATCCTCGGAGTCGACATTTCCAACGACGTCCAATTCCGATGTCACCTAGAGGGAAAAGCTACGCTGGCATCCAAAAAGCTCGGGGTGCTCAATAAAGCGAGGGGATACTTTACTCCGGGGCAAAGACTTCTGTTACCGAACCTCTGGGCAGGAGCACCTGTATACCAGCTTGCACCCTTTGACTCGGTTCAGAGACGAGCTGTCCGAATAGTCGACGATCCCAGACTCACAGGCGTTATTGAACCCTTAAGTCTAAGGAGAGACTTCGCCTCCTTATGTGTGTTCTATCGTCTGTACAATGGGTTGTGCTCTGAAGAACTGTTCGACATGATGCCAACGTCCACTTTTCATCATCGCACCGCTCGCCACCGACTGGGCGCTCATCCTCACACCTTGCAACCTAAATGGTCGCGCACCGTGCGGTTTCAGAGGAACTTCCTCCCGCGGACGGTCCGTCTGTGGAATGAGCTCCCTGCCGAGGTTTTCCCGTTGGACTACAGTATGGGGTTCTTCAAAAGAGGAGTGTACAAGTTCTTATTGGGTCGGCAACGCGCATGTGACACCGCTGGGGTTGCAAGCGCCCATAGGCTACGGTGACTGCTTTCCATCAGGCGGGCCGTATGCTTGTTTGCCACCGACGTGGTATTAAAAAAAAAAAAAATATTTAGTTAATAAGTATGACACATACCGTAACTGGATAAATTGTACACCCGTATCAAATACACACGCTGTATAGGCGAAGCTATATTTTGTAAAGTAAATTGCTGTTAAAACAAACACAGCTATTATTACATACTTCATCAATATACGATTTCAAGTTAACATGGTTATTTACATAAATACAGTTAATAGCAGGATATTATCTGTTCTAGTTAGTTACATTGTACCGTGTGCTCAATGTTTTGGCACCATTTTGATTTTGACCAAGTAATGCTCAAATTTCGAAACTATGACTGCGTCTGCACAAAGGTGCATTTAGCCCAAACGAGCATTCGCACATTCTATCCCACTCTACGAAATTCGTTCGTTACACAAAACGTGATTCGTGGAAATTCGTTGATTTCGTAGAGTGGGGGATAGAATGAGCGAATGCTCGTTTGGTCTATATGCACCTTTACTGTAATAAGTCTAAAGGCCGAGCCACACCGACAGCACGTGCAGCACGTGCACGTGCGCGTGGCGTGTACGTTGTAGCGTATCCCATGCCATAGTAGATGGCACACCATTTTGCTGGACAAGTTCGCACTCCACGCAAGCGGTGTGCCATCTAATATGACATTCACATAATACGTCGTGCACGCATGCTTAGGCCATTAATAAAATAAATAATAAATAAATATCTTGGGACCTCTAAACATAGATCCATCTAATCCCACGGTAAGCTCAATTAAGGCTTGTGATGTGGCTCTTGGCACCAAAACCAAGTGACGATATATAATATATTAGATAGATACATATATATGTGTACTTAAATACATAGACAGACACACCAAGGAACAAATATTTGTAATAAATAAATACACAAATAATGCCCTCACCGGGATCTGAACCCGGACTATCCAGATTCGTAGGCAGGATCACTACCAACTAGGCTACGGAGGCTGACAAACAGCTGAGACTGATTAATACATCCCAAAATTCTTTATTTTTATTTGAAAGCCAAACAATATACAAACACGGGACAATGCAACGTAGTAACAACATAATTAACTGTCACTTTCCCAATAACAGTAACCCGTTGACAGTGTTGACTGCCGCGTCTAATCGGACTCTGGCACCGATACCGGCGCACGCGCTGGGTACCCTGCGCTTAGACCCTGGTTTTTCTGGCCGGCGACCGACGCGTGTCCGCTGCCGACGACGTTCGAATGTTTTGTTCGCGAATGTTTGAGGGTGGTTTCTCTGAAACGTCTTCGGTAGCGGGTAACCGGTCAGAGAAACCACCCTCACACGCGTCGGACGCCTGTCGCAGGCCAGAAAAACCAGGGCCTTATACTGTCATTTCATCGGTATAAGCAACCTCGGATCAGTACCGGTGTATTCATACCGATGTGTTCATTTCGGTAATAGCATACAGTGTGTAAATCTAACACGAGCGATCAATTAAACCAGGCATGGCATTCGTTAGTGTAATGAATGAATGATTTATTTGAATGATTTATTTATTTCAAAGACAACATAATGGTCCACAATATTTGTTAGTACTTGCTTATATCTAATCTAATTAAAAACTTATGTTAGGGATTTAATAATAAATACATAAAAGTGATTTAGTCCTCTGAGACATTCAGTTAGTGTAATCATGGATTACAAGGTTTTTTTAAAGTTATTCTTACTTATGACCCCACAGAATTTTTTTAAGATTACCGGAGCAGCAATGTAGGTACGAACATTTGTTATTCATCATTTTATGTCATCTGCTTTTGAAATTAGCTGTCAACGAGTGTTTTACTCGCGTATTGCTCTAACATTGCGCGTCGAATTATTTTGTATGGAAAATTTTGTTACTTAGCCGTAAGGTCCCGCTAAGAAACACAATTTTCTAGCCCCAAAGGAAAACTAATTAGAAGGCATTTTTATTTTTTTATATAATTTTATTAACTCATACAATACATTTAAACACGAAACTATAACGGCCCGGCCACGAGTGGCGAGCGAATCCATGAGTTGGAGCGGGATGCGGATATGGGTACGAGAGGGAGTACCATACGTTTCCCGCTAAGCTGGTCGCCTTAGACCGATGTCGTGGCCGCGGCGTAAGCGCTCTGAGAATTCAGACAATTCTCTGGACCTGACGCCTCTGCGCTGCCGCCCTGGTGAACGTCATTTTAGAAAACCCTCATTGCTCCGAAACTCCTGCAAAGTCATGGTACGCGTGTACGAGCGAGATGGATGGATACCTAAAAAAAAATCCGTGTTAATAACGCAGCGGCAGTTCATAGTAAACACACTTTAAAACATGTTGACATTGATCCACTAGCCGAGTACATTCATACTGGATCAATGTAAATCAGCCTTTAAAGTTTAAATTGTTACTCATAGGTACCTAAACCCTACTTTAAAAAAAATATGAAAACTAAAAGTTTTCTATAAACGAAAAAAAAAACTGTTAAATGTTTATATGTATGTTCTAACCATTTCAGAACGTATGTCCAAATCACAAGGTTCAAAATCGTTTACATATTTTGGAGCCGACCGTACTATAAAGCTGTAAGAGGTGTAACAAAAATTACTGATCCGTTTACGAAGAAGTTTTTTTTTTAGTGCAGATGGTGTTTTTTATCCACTCTAGTGCAGGATGGTGAATCAACTTTTTTCTGTCTGTTATTGCCATGGTTACGGTCACCTGAGTCACGCTGGTTTTATGCAAAATGTAGCTACTTAAACTAAGCGAACATGTATTTTTCTGGTGTTAATAAGCCCTTTCCTTAATGGGCTACCTACAAATATGGACTACCTACAAATATGGACTACCTACAAATATGGACTACAATGTTTGCATAATTTTTCTTAAAGCCCGCGTGACTCAGGCGACCGTAGCCATGGCAATAACTAGGGGTCGGAACTATGGGTGCAAAACTTTAACAAAGCTTTAAATTTGACATGTGGGAACACTTTAGATTATTGAAAAATCTGTATCCAATTTTATTCCCTATCCCGGAATCTTCAACTAACAATGTGTCGGTTAGTAGATATGTATATTTTATGGATGTATGTGCTATGTCAAGTCCACTTGAGAAGTTTTGTTAAAGTTTTGCACCCATAGTTCCGACCTCTAGCAATAACAGACAGAAAAAAAATTGATTCGCCCAGGAAGTGGGTCATTTCTTGTTAGGTTGAAACTTCGGAGGGCCATCTGTATCTGTACTGAAAAACGTCGTACGATACACGTGCGAAAAGGCCATTCCTGACTCGTGTCGATTTAAAACCATCCCTTCAGTCGTTTCCAACTCTATGTTTTTCGAACTTGTTTCGTTATTACCTATAGAAAATAGATTCACAAAAAAACAAAATATACCTACCTATATATTACCTAACTTAACAAAATTTGACAGTCATTCATTTGACACAACAATTCAAACAAAAAAAGTGAAATATTGGAAAAAAATATTAAAACAGCTGTCGGCTAGCGGCAAATAGAAAATTGTCACCGATTCACGACTTTACAGTCATAATGACAGGTGTCATATCAAAATTCTAATAAAATTATGTATTGTTTAATAAAATGATTGACACGAAGATTCAAAATGTTCATGATTGGAACGTACTCGTACCTACTACTGTACCTACTATAAATCTGCCTTTTATAAGTGTTCCAGTATCGATTCCATGCATTGTTATAAGTGTTTTTGTTGTAACCAGTAGTGGTATAAACTTGCAGATTGTAGCACCAAAAATATACTAGTAAGTCATTTTATAGTATTGCTTTTATGGAGCATTCCATGGGCTGTCCCGTACAAACGCGTGTATATTCCAATAAATTGGGTTTTCTTCCGGGTTATTACTTAATAAATATTTTTTTGAGCAATTTTTGACTCCTCTGGTCAAGAAAGAGAACTTCAAAAAACCCACAATTTTGAGAAAAACTGTGTTTGTTCAGGACATCGGTGAACTTTTTCGTGGAAATACTGTTATTATAGTATTTTAAAATAAACACTGAGGTTTTATTGCAATTTACTTTGAAATTCAAATACGGGTCTTTTCTTGCCTACTTTTCTGTTCAAGGACTTTCTATTGCCAGCCTAAAAAAGAACAATGAAATTTGGAAATAAACAGTACATTCTAAATCGATTACGATTTCTTTAGAATGGTTTATTTGCTTAATAGTAAATTAAGACACAAGTGCGAAAAACATGAAATTTGAAACGAATGGCGATGTTTTAAAACGCAACCAAAGTGAGTGTTTTAAATAAACACGAGTTACGAAGTTCATTTTGCACTTGTCTCGTACGACGTTTTTTAGTACAGATGGCCCTCCGAAGTTTTGGACCTGACGTAAGATGAGCCACTTCTCGCACTAGCGCCTAAAAAAGACATCATCTGTACTAAAAATAATATATCTTTTATTTTTCTCACAGGTAGTGTGAAAAAAGTATCTGTCACACCACACGGTATCAAAATTATTTTCGTCTTGGGCGTTGACGTTTGAATCCCTCACTACATTTGAAATTCTATTGTGGAATCCATCGCTTCATTCGGACTTCGCCTCGCCGGAAATATATCATGTTGATCCCCTTTGACACAATCTGCTAAATATACCTACAAAGGATATTATCTGCTTTGGTGCACTTATATTGTTGTTCACTCCTAATAAATAATATATACCAAATTATAAATATTGGATGTCATACCAAAGAAAAAACTACCAAGATCACTTTATGTAGTATTAAGTAGTGTGACTGCCTGGGGAAGAAGTAAAAGTACAAGTCAAAATATTTAGTTAACAAATAATTTGATTCGTGTTTTCACAATTACTTCAATAATTAATATACCTACGAATTTTTTAAATTAGTTTTTCAAGAAATATTACGACGGTGGCATAAAAAGAGCTACTGTCGAGGATTGCGTGGTCAAACCGAATAAGTCGCAATGTTTTTTCATTCTTTTGACAATATAGCTTCATCGGAACTAAATATATCTTATAATCTCAAGACAAGTGTAATGTATCTGATATGCGCGACCTCACTCACTTTCACAACAGGATACCGGAGTAGGGCTGTTCGAGGTACAATCTCATAGGCCCTACCACGAACTTCGTAAACAAACTGTCTCTGTCACTTCGATGATGCCTTCGTTGGAATAACAAGGATAGTTGCTCGAAACATTTGCCGGCTTACATCTTTATCTAAGTGTTCTTAAACCCTAACACCCTTAAGGTGCGTTCAAACCAAAAGAGCATTCGCTGTTCTAACCTCCCACTCTACGAAATTCAAACGTTACATAAAACGTGATTGGTTGATTTCGTAGAGCGGGGGATAGAACAGCGAATGCTCTTTTGGTCTGAACGCACCTTTATTCATAACCAGGGATCGGAAAAATGTGCGTCATTAGTCATTGTCCGCAATAATATGGACATGACTCCTTAAGTTGATTGAATAATTTAATCATTTTCAGAAAATTACATAGGTATTTGACACCGGTAACTATGAAAACCTTTTTAAATAGTCACCTGTAGTGACTATTTAAAAAGGTTTTCATAGTAGTCAGAGTAGCTACAAAAAAATTTCAAGAAATTATTCTTTTGATTATTCATTTAATCAATTTTAGAGTCATGTCCATATTTATGCAAACAATGACGCACATTTATCCGATCCCTGTTCATAACATAAACGTCTTCTAATTTAAAAAGCCGATTGTTTGACCTTTTCGATCTTATCAATATGTCCATAAGAGTGAAAGAGATAAACAATACTTAGAGGCTTGTTAATTTAGGAGACATTTATGAAGGGGCAGTTCGATAAGGTTCTAAATATTTGAGTCGATCTTTAACCCACTTTTTCCGTCTATGAGAAGTTTGAGTTCTTACACCAAAATGATAGATTTACGTTGAGATTGTACATTCAATTCCGGATGAAGCGATGAATTCTTCATTAAAGTAGAATCCAGAGAAAACGAGGGGTTCAAGCGTTGGGTTTAATCGCTTGAATCGCTCGTTTTCGCAAAAAAATTAATACCGCGTGACAAATATTGCTTTTCACATCACCAGTAACAAATTTTTTGTCGTTAATTTTATAATTTAGAAGTGTTTAATATTTAATATAATTACTGTTTTTATGTTTGCATTGAATTGTCAACGACAGTGCTATTTTGATACGTACTAACAGGGAAGACTTTTTTTTCGAAATGAAAGTTAAATGAAAATTATTTATAATGAAAATTGTTTGCTAAAATCGCGAAACGTCTGGATGACATAACTAAAGACCGAAGAGCTGACGACTTCCTCGTACAACGCATCAGCATTGTCTTAGGTATAGGTTAGGTTAGTTAGATTTAATTTACGTATATAAATTGCACAGTTTTGGAACTAAAGAACGAAAAAAAATCGAGTACCTTATGCAAATGTGATTAACATATAATATAATCTTCTCCGAGTGAATTTTATACTGTTTTGTAGTTACTCCAAAATTAGACTACCCTATTGTACAGTTATATAAAAAAGAGAAACTGCGGATTTACCCGTTCTCATTTTCGACAGTTAGAGGTAATAATGGCGAAAAGCGAAAGTAAGTTACGTGTACACTATTAGATTATGATCATGATATAATCATATCATACTCATATCATGCCGCTAAGTAGGGCCTTTATTTTATAATGCTAGAGTTTCTTTTCTACGGACATTTATCGCTATAACTTACACATGCTCGTATCTGAACCCTCGCTTGATAAAAAAAAACCACCCCTATTCAAAGTGAAATAAAGGCGACATTTCCATGAATTAATTGCTATATACCCGAAGTTGGATAAGCATAGTATGTAATTTTGAGCACGAAACGAAACAGTGAGGCTCGTTTCTGTATTTTAAAAGGGTGTAAGTTTTGTACAGGTGTTTATAGTAATTGGACTTTGCAGTAATAGTAAGAAGATTTTCCTCGTGATAATAACTCAATTTCCTTATATTAAAAATAGTAATTAGATTTCAGTTGCCCTTTTAGTTCATTGGAAAAAAGTAAACTACTAGTAGGTATGTAATTGGTGATTTTTTAGTGTCAGTTTAAATATTTTTGGAAAAATTTGGATGTCATTTTTCCCAGCTGAATTGGAAGAGCTCGAAGAAAATAAAAACGATAAATCTTGAAAATAAAAAGTGGTACGAATAATTATCTTGAAATATTTTTAAAAATTCTTCTTTCTTTCAATTCTTGGTTAATAAGCAGTTTTTACTTTTACTTTAAATTATTATTATAGATTTACCTGCGACAACGAAACGTAGGTAGTTAGCTTATTCAGGTTTTGTTTATCGAAATCTTGTAGTTAATTTAATAATCCACACACAACATAATAAAATATGACTGAATTCATGATTGGTTTTCAAATTTTACTTTGGTTGGGGTCAGCAGCGAGACCATTTCAGTAACGGAGCGACAATTTTTTTTTATATAATTTTTAAGTGGGTCTCATATCATCTATATACCATACCATTCGTCAGAAGAATAGTAGAATTCATAAAAAATGTAAAATAACCTAAAAACTTTAATTATTCCATAATTACGCACAATACGCAGAATTATAACACAAGTTTTACTGCAGAGGTCGAGATAAGCCTTGATAACTCAAGATATTATAACATATATTTTTGGTTAAAATTATTGATATATGAACATCTTTATTAACGTAAAATAGTTATTTATTATACAAGGGGGCAAAGTTGTTGTTTAACTGTCGTGCCAATATTGAGACCTAAGCTAGCGAAAGATTCCAAAATTGAGCCACGAGCGTAGCGAGTGGTTCAAAAACTGGAATCTTGAGCGTTGCGAAGGTCTCAAGGCACGAGAGTTGAACAAACTTTGCCGCCAAGTGTAATACAACTTTTTTCCCCTCACTATCGCGAGGAAATATGATTACAAATCTCATCCAAATGTAAATTAACTTAAAGAAACCATTTAAAACTCAATTTCGAAACGTATCGTAGAATAGAGTTACTTCTGGAATTTAAATATAGCCAATGGCTTACAAAGTCACCCATGAGAACGACCAATTTAACATGTGAGCTCCGATTGCGCATGTTTACTACGGTCATACAGATCCACTTATACTAGGCAGGAGGGGGCTATAGGAATTAGAGCAATGTCAAATTACTTTATTCACAAGAGTGTAAAAAGCGTTTTTACCCGCTCGTATTAAACGATAAACGAGCGCTTTACGAGCTAGTGAGGGGAAAATATATTTGCAAAACCTTTTTCACGATACGTGTCAAAGACGTCAACTGCTGTGGAAAGTCAGTTATATTATTTGTTTACTTCTTGTTTGGATTCTACTGCCGAATGGTTTACATGCTGTTCAAAATCAATATATTCACGTTCTTTCTTTTATGTCACGTTTTAAGTCAGCCTGCATAGTTTTAGAGTCACGAAACGTCATAAGGTAAACACTGCAGTAAACATGTAAAATTGTTAAACGATTCTGGCTTGCGGTTGTCGTAAATCCGAGTGTGGTTGTACAAACGGTTGCGGTAAGTTCTGCGTTTAGCGGTCGGAGTAATTGGTCACCCTGTGTCTTTGACCTGGATGTATGCAATACCCACAGATCACCTTAGGTACCTACAGTCGCGATCAGATATAGGGGGCAGATGAACTTGGAACTGGTAGAATTGAACAACAATAAAAATATGTACCAAAACCCAAATAAGTACAATAAAGTCATACCAAAAGAAAGGCACTACGTAATTTAAGAAGTATTACAGTACGCATAAGTAATTTACTTTCTAGTAACTGACTATTGATTGTTATTATTTTTTATTATATTGCTAATTATTTAGAATTGAGAAAATATTTGCTTGCAAGCGCAAGCAAAATACATGCTACACATGACATGAATTGTAACATTCTACATCACTGTATTTTTGTAAATAAATGTAGGTATTTGATTTGATTTAAAGTTATGGAGATTTTGAAAATAATCTGTTTTGACATTGCGATATAAATTATAACACGATAATTATGATATTTGGTTGTAATGAACCAGAATCTAAAAGTCATGATTGTGCTCATGTGTCATACAAGAGGCCTATTGTTTATTTATGAACATTGTTACCTACCAAAAGTAAGAAAGTGAAACTAACGGTTAATACACATAGGCATATTATAAAGGTTGACATACTAACTAAATTACCTACAAAGCAAAGCTATTATCATGTTAAAAACGTTAAGCGGTTCTCATACATTTAAACATTAGATGTCATGTACCAAAAAAAAACCGAAGCCAACGCAGGAGGTGGAATTTGAACCCACGTCCTCAGCTTTCGCGGCTGATGCCTAAACCACTCGGCCACTCCAGCCAGTGGGAGCTGGTTGGTAAAATTCGGTATTTTTTCTTTAAAAAAAAAAATATCTTGGGATATCTTACACAAATCGATCTAGTCCCACGGTAAGCTCAATTAAGGCTTATGATGTGGGTACCAAGCGACGATATAATATAATAGATAGATACATATAATAGGTACTTAAATACATACACAACCATGACCAAGGAACAAATATTTGTGATAAATAAATACACAAATAATGCCCTCGCCGGGATTCGAACTCGGAACCTCCAGTATCGTAGGCAGAGGCCAGAGTCACTACCAACTAGACTACGGAGGCTGGATTTCTTTGGTATATAACACCTAATATTAAAATTTGAATTGTCAAAAAATAGTTTTGACTTAAGCTGCAAAATGACAATATCACTTTAGAACCATTCTAGCACATCAATGGTCAGATGAATGTATCATAAGGCTTTAATCTTATATTATATGTTATAGCTTCTTCCTTAGTACTTCACTAAAGTACATAGTTGACCCCTAAAGGCCCGCTTAAAGGCAAGAACTTCAAAAATAACCACTAAGGAACCATGTTACAGTAATGTTATCAATCAAATTGTAAGAGAACTCATGCTATTTGTTATTTTGACATAGTTGTAAAATGGCCTAGGGGAATGGTCGAGAGCAAAGTGTTTGAGCTATAATGGAGTTTCAATATTGATTTAAGCATTAGGTATGTTTGAATAAGTATTATAACAGCGACGCACGATTCATATTTGGTTGTTATCACATTGATTAATTATCGAAAAGCCTGCATGACGGGAACTTAGCCATTCAATTGATTCATGCAATTCCGAGCTGTCAATCTTATTTGGATGTAGAGGTGCATTCAGACCAAACGAGCATTCGCTGTTTTATCCCCCACTCTACGAAATCTACGAATCACGTTTTGTGTAGCGATCGAATTTAGTAGAGTAGGGGGTTAGAATAGCGAATGCTCGTTTGGTCTGAATGCACCTTAAAATAAGAGGGGTTGTCCAATACAAAGCAGTGGTCATGAGACTCATGAGTTGGATCCCCGGCTCATACCAATGAGTTAAAAAAAACGTATGTACGAAATACCATTTGATATTGACAAGTGCTTTACGGTGAAGGAAAACATTCGGAGGAAACCTGCATACACCTGGGAAGAAATTCAAGTGTGTATGTGAAGTCCTCAACAAGTACTGGGCCAGCGTTGGGACCACACAAAATAGGCACGTTTGATGTCGAGTTGCGGATATTTATGATGGCAATAGACATGATGACTGGCAAATCAAATAAGCATCTTTTTTCGAACTGTCAAAACGTCCACCACTATGGAATTTTATATGAATTACACAAAAGTGACGTCACGTTTGAGTATAGTTCGGGAAATATTATTTGACGGACTCTTATCTCACTTACGAGCTTTTGTTTTGCGTCATTAACAATAACAAAGTGCTCGACTGCTGATTGCTGACGCAAAACAAAAGGTCGTAAGACTCGTAAGTAAGATAACAGTCGGTCAAATAATATTTCTCGAACTATACTGCCAAATTACCTACTCTTTTAAGTTCTTTTCAATTTATTAAATAGAAGTTTTGTACAAAAATTACTGCATTCTACATCTTAGTAATAATTTCTTCGTGTATTATGTCGTGCATAATGTTAAATAATTTATTTTAACTACAGTCATCATCCCTATTGCAGTGAAATGTAGTATTCCAATGATAGATAGGTGACAGTCAGATAAACAAGGAACAAAGTTAAACATAGGAAAATTGGTTTTTGTGTGATAAAAAACAATATTTAATTGAAACGAGCGTACAAACTGTGACTAAAACAATCGAATGACCCAAATACATACGTGAAACCTTAAAGTAAAATTATTTTTATGACTCAAGTAACAACACGTATATTTCATAACAAGGCATTTGACCCGAAACGTTACGCGAAAGTCATAGGATGGCACGAAATGTAGCATGTGCTCGAAAAATGGCTAAAGATCGACGCTCACATTACAACTCGCTTTGCCAGAGGACCTACCGTGAGCAGCGAAAATTCTATATATTTGTAGAATGCCGCCTAATAGGCAAGACATGGCCTCCAACTTTTTGATGTTGACCAGTATTTTTAGGACTTTTTTTTTTTGATATTATTTTGTGTAAATATTTATATATTTACTGATATTATTGAGTTGACATAATATAATAATATTGAACAAATATAAATCATCGTCGCTATACATGTTGCATCGTTTATCTACAAGTATGTTGGATGTAAGTAATATTGCAATATCGATATAATTTGATTTCGTAGATTATTTTTTTAAAAGCATGTTTTTATTTATTTAACTGCAATTGCATTTTTTTAAAGGCGTGGATGCTGCAGGAATGTCTTAAAAGTAATTTTTTTTACGATCTTGAGATGTTCAGTTATTTTTTTTTCCTATACTGATACAAAAGAGGCAAAAAAGGCCAGTAGGTACTTGATAAAACCGATCAAAACCTGACCTTTATAATAGGTCTAAAGTCCTATCTACGTGACTTGTAACGTAACGTATTTTTTGTAAGTTTGCACTAGACAAATGGCGTTAACCTTTATTTGTTTGTTTGACGTCAATTGCTCAGTATTATAATTTATGTTATAAGAAACATACTTGTACATTTTTGTAGTGTCATCGAAAAGATAGATGAGTGATAAATGCTTCTTCTGAAATTGTCTTAACCTCGTAAGGGCTAAGGTCCTATTTTTAGGACAGCAAAATTGACTCGTAACGACCCATGACGTAACCTTTTTCAAAGAAAGTAGATTTTTATGTTCTAGGTCCCAAAATTAAATAGTGTATTTTTTAAGGATGGGCAAATTAGGTAAAAATATGATTGGAGAATCGCTTATTTCGAAGTGGTTCATCTTGCCAATGGCCAAAACGGAAGATCAGCGCTGGCTCTGCTGGCAAAATGCTGAGTTTGGCCATTTCGGGACAAAGTATCGTGTTTACTGTTTTGTTTTGTTTGTACTGTGTTCTTGTTTCGAATAAACGTTTTTCTTCTTCTTCTTCTTTTCTTTTTCTTCTTCCAATATCTACACTTTTATTTAGATTGGAACAAATAACAAAAAAATCTCAAACAACAGTAGCAGTAAGTACTTACCATAATTTTACTCGATTAGTAAAATTCGATACGTAAAGCCATTATTAATCAGTGTAAGCGCGATAGAATGCATTACGTATCGAGTAAAACCTATCGTATCCTTTACTTTCCAACTCATGGTAGGTAGGTACTCAATAAGTAAGAGCGACTTTTGTGAATATGCATGAGACGACGAAAATGACCTGGCCCCTAAATATTTCACCATGAGGACAGAAGCGACAATTGTGAAAATATCACTTTTGCTGACGTCACAGGCCTTCGTAGGCTACGGCTTAAAAACCTGTCACTTTTTGTTTTCCGTAGGCTATGACAATTGTCACAAGGTTAGTGGGATTTCTTGACTCGAGGTTCGACCTGTGTCGAAATTCCGCTGCAGTTGCCGCGTTTCTTGAGATAATTGTAATTTTATTCCGCAAGTCTACAATCAATGTGTGTGATGACTTACGGCGCTGAAACCTGGTCCTTCACCATCGGAGTCGCTCAACGAGCTAAGGGGAGGGCTATGCTTGGAGTTAATCTGCGTGATCCAATCAGAAATGAGGAGATCCGTAGGCGAACTAGAGTTACTGACATAGCCCTCCGGATTAGCAAGCTGAAGTGGCAATGGGCAGGCCACATTGCACGCAGAGCAGATGGTCGATGGGGTCGAAAAGTGCAGTGGACACCACGGCTAGGCAGATTCAGGTTGTTTATTAATAATGTTCGAAGCTGGAAGTTCCGGGTTCAAAATTTCGAATCCCGGCGAGGATTATTTCTGTATTTATTTATCATAACTATTTGTTCCTTGGTCATGGCTGTCTTTGTATTTAAGAATCTATATGGTATCGATTATGTATATCGTGGCTTCGTACCCACATCATAAGACTTAATTGAGCTTCATGGGAATAGGTCGGTTTGTGTAAGGTGTACCGTCATCATCATCATCATCATCTCAGCCTTAAGACGTCCACTGCTGAACATAGGCCTCCCCTCTGGACCTGCACATGTACCGCTTAGATGCGACCTGCATCCAGCGTGTCCCGGCGACCTTCATAAGGTCGTCTGTCCATCTTGGGTAGACTGCCTACGCTGTGTTTGCCTAGCTGTGGTCTCCAGCTGTCCCAAATTATGAATTTACATATTATTAAAAAAAAGTACATATTTATAAGCATATTTGCAGCCTCTGTAGCCTAGTTGGTAGTGACCCTGCCTACGAAGCTGGAGGTTCCGGGTTCGAATCCCGGCGAGGGCATTCTTTGTGTATTTATTTATCACAAATGTTTGTTCCTTGGTCATGGCTGTGTATGTATCTAAGTATCTATACGTATCTATCTATTATATATATCGTCGCCTGGTACCCACAACACAAGCCTTAATTGAGCTTACCGTGGGACTAGGTTGATTTGTGTAAGATGTCCTAAGATATTTATTTATTTATTTATTTATAAGGCTCCGTCAAACATCGTAAATGCATGACCTTGTAGATGCAAGCAAATGCATTGAACCACGATTTATAAGCAATAATCAGGTGTAGCAACGCATTGTGTTAACATTTGACCTGCTTAGTGTTACGTCTTCCGGCTACAATGGACATCAAAGAAATAGTACAAAGTACGTGTTGATTAATTGCCTTAATGTTTATACCAAGCAAGAGTTCTAGTACTGATGGTCATTGCGTATCACGGGCTACGTGTTGCCTCCCTGTCATATTTACGTACGACATCACAAGTGCGAGAGGGCAACAACGTCAGTCGTGGTTCGCTGTAGGTACTCTGTTGCCCTACCTCGAACTTCGAAATCCGCAAATATCGAGGATTTGTCTTTGTCACTCTAATGAAGCATTCATTGAAGTGACAGGGACAAATCCTCTAAAATGATGAGTTTTGAAGTTCGCAGTAGCAGGCCTGTTACCACCAAACCTCGGGCTGGAGCAAAAAGCTTTGGAAATATAGTAAAAGACAACTCTAAACTTATAACGGGGGTGTTTACGGGACACTTTGGGGTCAAAACTCTTTTGACCAAAATGGGTCTTTCTGACAGCATAGACCGTAGAATGTGTGGCGAAGGAGAGGAGAAATACTTAATGTGCGAATGTCATGCCCTCGCCAGACAAAGGATGAAAGACTTCGGAACCGACAATCTGGAACCGAAGGAGGTCAAAACGTTACCGCTAGGGTCCATCCTCAAACATATTGAGTTGATAGAACAACCCCTGGGGTAGGGTAGGCGAAACAGGGGGCAATTACACAAAAGATCCCAATGGGTCGAAGTGTATCTGTAAGGGACCCACCAATAAGATAAGATAAGATAAGGTACCACCAAATAGCGAGTAGGTAAGCAATGAGCTTTATCGGTGTTAGAAACGGATAAAAGATAGTCCATCCTGTGTAAATAAAAAAGAGAACGAGCGGAGACAAATTATACATTTTATAGCGTCTTGGATTGGATGTTAACCATCTTACCCAACCCAAATTTTCTGAAAAGGCCCATATATGTACTTAAAAACTGTAAATTGCTTGAGCATATTTATTGACGTGTCAATTAACACCACATAAATACATGGTGCTAATCTTGAATATGGGCCGAAATGCAAATAAAAATGTGCGAAATTTTCTATATTTCAAGGTCGTTATCAAGTGAAGATGATGACTTCAATTCAAAACAAGAATATCAACATAGTCGCCATGAATCAAGTTATTTAAGTACTGTAGTGTCACTACTCAAACTTTTTTTAATTTAATGAATTCGGATTAATGAATTTTACAAACAAACACACTGAATGTATATAAAATATTTAACTCGTAATTATGTGTTATTATAGTTATATCCTTGTTTAGATTGTTATTACCTTCGTGTTTCATTTGTTAACTTATTTTAAAGAAGCTAGGTCAATAAGATTCAATAATTACCTAAAGAACTTGCGCACAAAGAGTTTTGTAGCAGCAAATATATTAAATGTAATGATTACAGTTAAATAAACATATCTCAAAAACTGTAAACGATACTTTGATAAGAACAAAAATAGGTTGATAGAGTTGATTAATATGCATAGGTCATTTTCTTAAAAATGTATCTTCTTAACCCCTTACCGCATAGAAGCCATATATGGCCGCTATAAAATTGAACTCTTTTAATTGTCATCATTAGAGTTCAAATTTCAACAACTTATTTTTTATTCATGCGGTAAGGGGTTAAATGTGTACGTACCCCGTAGCTTAAAAAATAGAGGGGGATATTTTTTACGGCATTGGGAGATCTGATGATATTTCGTTAATGATTCACATGAAGAAAATGTCTTCTAGAAACCTTTATATCATTTTAAAATAAACTCTTGAGTTGTTGGATGAGACTACCTTAAAATTACCTTACAATATCGGTTTATAGTAAATAGGTATAATAAAACCAATGTGAATGTATTAAATACTTACCTATATATTTCTTGTGTATGGTCAAAGGCGTAGCCTTATAATTATAACCGATTGCATTATATATACCCGAGAAATTAAACCGACATCCGCTGAGTCGGAGTGGCTGAATAGTACCGGCATTAGCCGCGAAAACTGAGGACGTGGGTTCGATCCCCACCTTCGATGTTGGTAGTTAAAGTCGATGTTTTTTCTTTGTTACATGAAGTATTCATATTTTTAAGACAAATGGGTCTTAATCGCTTAAACTTACGTTTAATTATATCCTGACGTTTCGGGCATGACGTTACACCCGTAGTTGCAGGCAGACTGGCGAGAGAAAATGAGGGGCAAGGAGTCTCGTCCGCGTGGAATCCCGTGATTAACAAAATGTAAGCGTGGTGAAACATCCATTTTAAGGCCATTAGATGTTGTGAGTTTTGTGTGTAGGCCTAGCGACCACCCTAGCCTAAGTGAATAATCAAGATCAAGTGCGGGTAGTTCGAAAAACCCGCGCTGCTCGAATGTGTTGATAAATTCTCGTAAGTTTACGCGATTAAGACACGTTTGTCTTTAAAATATGAGTGATAATCGTGAGAGTTTAAATCAATATGAAGTATTCAATTAAAGTTCCTCTTTCAAATGGTACCCATACAGTATACCACGTTTAGTTAGAGAACATGACACGGCAATAATATAGTGTCCATCGACCCCATTTATGGGCTATAAATGTATGGCGCAATACGAACCATACAATTTGTGGGCACTGCGCATGCTGTATTTATGAAGTACACTTGAAATATTTCCTCTCCTCACTTGACAGTGCTTCCTAATAGCGACTTTATGCCTTATGTTAATAAATTCAAATGACAACGACAAAGCTAATAAATAATTCTTGTAAAAATATCATTCGTCAACATCTACTTAAGAGGAAGCAGGGAGCATTGAAAGAAATATAAACTATTGCTGTCTGTTGCAGACTCCATATGTTCCAGACATAAAGTCTAGCAGCATTAAAAATGTATTTTTTCTCGTCCTTCTTAGTAATACAATCTTTTCGTTCACACATACTTCTGATGTTTTATTATAATTAAATACCTACAAGCAATATATAATACCAAAATAGGCTTTTAACATGGTCCTTCGAGCCGGATATCTTGTAAGTCAAAACAGTTTGTGCGTCGATTTCAGTGAATGAAACTATAATACCAAAATAGGCTTTTAACACTGTCGCATTGCACGCGTCGGCCGAACTGATAAGTGCCAATCCGTGCCGATCGACGTCTTTTTTGCTCTTATGCTGTCAACCGTCGACATGAAGAGTTTGCACCGGGTTAAGCCGATTCCGCGTCGACTGATTTGGAGAGACCTTAAGGCGTGCTGTGATTTTTATGGTCATCTTACTGGCATCGATGTATACAGCAGTGCAAACGGATCACTACTATGTTTATTAAACGCTGTATATAATATAAGGGTCTGAGGGCCTACCACGATCGACGTCTTGTCTCTCTCTCGCGCTTGTAAATTCGTACGTAACTGACAAGAAGGCAACTCGTCGCAAATGTTTAGCAGCCGTCCTTTTCTTTTTTATGCACGGGAAAAAGGATAGTGATAATTTTGTCTGACAGATATTTTTAACCGGGTATTGTGACATTACCTAGGCTCTCGATTGGCAGTGTTTACTACAAGATTTGTAGTCTCTCATTTATCTAGATTTAAAAGTACCAACGTGTTTTATTTTCTATATACTACCTCATAATTAGCGAACTATCATATTATTCTGTAGCTACTTTTTTGTTCTGAAAATAAAATCGATATGTCATCAAAAATCCTTCCTTTTTTGCAATTACTCGACAGAATGCGATTGCATAAGAATTGTATGTCAACGTAAACCACAACATACGTGATATTTACTAAAGGCTCACCCTAATAGCCTAGATCATAATTAGGTACCCCAAGCAAAAGCTAACATCAGCTGTTCACGTTTCCCGTGGTCTTTGGACCGAGGTATTCAGGCCAACAAGTCTAGCCGTTTCGTCACAGCCACTTAAATAAATAAAATAGCCCGTATTGCGAAGCCCTTAAAGTACCTAAGGACCGCATGACTTAAAGTAGTTTGTTCCAATATGGCTAAGTAAGGAGGACTGTGGTTTGTAAGAGAATGCGTTGCATGAACGGGTCATTTTAAATTGGTCGCATTTTACGATGTCAGGTGTATCTCAGTATGAGCTAAGTTGCAAAATGTATTGGTTTAGTATTTGGTGACATAGGGGCGTATGTTACGGATGGTGTCACTATGATGGGCCATTTTGTAGTGACAATGTTTTGTTTAGTTATTGACGGTTCTTGGGTAAGAGAGGATTTAATTGTACAAGTTAACTTTTGACCGACTTCCTAAATAGAAGTTACTTAAGTTTCACTCGGTCCGTGTCATTTGTGTTGATGTTACTGTATTTAGAGTCTATTTACAAACTGACTGGCAATGTATCGCTGCTTTAGTTTCGACTTTTGAAATGTCCAAGTCAAATAGCTCCCTGCCGAGGTTTTCCCGTTGGACTACAGTATGGGGTTCTTCAAAAGAGGAGTGTACAAGTTCTTATTGGGTCGGCAACGCGCATGTGACACCCCTGGGGTTGCAAGCGCCCATAGGCTACGGTGACTGCTTTCCATCAGGCGGGCCGTATGCTTGTTTGCCACCGACGTGGTATTAAAAAAAAAATACGAATCATGGGACAATTTTACACTTATCTTAACAGAGGTGGTATATGAAGTCCCGTTTTTAGGGTTCGTAGTTTCGCCATGTTCATGTCCGTCTGTCTGTCCACATCATAACTCCTTGCTCTTTAGTACCTACTACAAATTAGAATTTTGGCATAGGTGTAGATACATGTATTAATCACGCCAACTAAGTGATAGAGTAAAATATGAAAAAAAAAAATTTTTAGGATTCCGAAAGTGGGATTCTTTTTTTATTTTGCTGTAATCCTAATAATCCTATATATAGTGTGGGATATCGTTAAATAGGAAATTTAAAGAGAAAGGGTTCCAAAATAAAGCTTCTTTTTCAAAAGTCAATATTTACGGAGATAACACCGCGCCAAAATAAAAAAATTATACCACCCTCTAACTTTTGTTCTCACAGGAGTACCTGTAAAAACATCCTAGGCTTACAGAATAGGTAGGTACTTTAAAATAAAACTATTTCGAACGTAACCAGCCCACCCGTTTAAAAAAAACTACAGAAACTAATAAAAAACTACGGAACCCTACACTGAGCATGGTCCGACAAGCTCTTCACCGGTTTTTAAAAGTTGCTTTCGTAGTTATTTTCAGCCAACATACATTCCATAATTAATTAATAATACCAAGCAATTATGCACACTTAGTTACTATACGTAGGTACCTATTCAAATGCTATTTTAACATCAAATTCCACGACTCATGCATAATTACGAATCAGAAACATACGCGATATAATAATAAATCGAGAACCAGATAGCAAACTGTATACAAACGTCATTGACAGGAATTGGGTGAAAATCAAATAGGCCGCAGTGCCCTCCTCTATCACAAAACTTTCCTAAACGCTTATATACAATTTACGTTCACGCAATACCAACCCTTATTCGTTAACCTGAAATGTTAAATTCCTAGCGACGGGTATAGAAAGATAGGAGATTATGAAAGTAACGTCTACCAATATGGCCGACATGGGGAGAGGAAATTTCTCCCTAAAAGCTCAGTCTCATTTCGCGTTCTGAGCAGAACGCACGCTCGGTTCCGTAAATGTGCCAATATGTATTAAAAAACTTCCATACTGTGCTATTCGTGAAACGTGATGTCTTCCTATAGTACAGACGTCGGTATGTATTGTGACCTAGTTATAGTTTGATAAGTGCTTTTAAAAGGTCAAGGGTTATAGGTCTACCATTGATTTTAATGGTGTATGCGGAATTAACATTATGTTACAGTACGAATGGTGAAGCTGACAGTTATTTGTCTTATTAGTTGTGTTTAATTTCTTTTGAATTACTTAAATGGTTTAATTTACCGGTATAACTAGTCAAGTTGGGTCAAATGAAACAGTGGGTAAACTGAAACACTTCGAACATTAAGTTTGAAATAAATGCCTGGGGAAAGAGAAACATATGTTATATTTAGCCAAAAAATATAATTAAAATACATACATATTTCCCATAAATAGTAGGCAATATTCCTTTGTGGAGTTGCCATCATAAATATGTCTACACCACCAGACATAAATATCGGAACATGTGCCGTAATACCCTTACAATAGAGTCGTGTTTATGTATATGGCCACCGTGTGCTTTTCAATCTATATGACAGCTATTGCAATCTGGCCCGCAGCTGGGAAAACTGCAGTTTTAACTCTTCTATACATAATGCATTTAAACAATTTTTAATTTTTGGTATGAAAAAAATACGGGGCAAGGGGGTGACATCTGAGACGTGATCAGAAATATGTTTTTTCTCAAACATGCAATGAAATGTTGTAGTTACGTGCCTAAAAAGTAGCCGGGAAGTACCTCGTTGCCGGCCTAGGCCGGCAAGTGCCTCTTTTTTAATTTTCATTTGACATAGGGTTGTGACCTGGCATCTTGGCTTTTAGCCAATAATTATCTGTAAGTAATATTAGTATTAAAAAAATATATTGGCTAATTTTTGCAGTTATAATTAGGTATTTAAATTATATCATTTAAAATAAATGTACAATAACTACTTAAAATAATATTTAAAAAGCAGTATTATACGGCGCGATCCGTCGGCCCCGATCACTGCATGCGATTAATTGGACCCAACTGACCGCGTCGTCTAATACCGTTTTTTTAAATTAAAAATTTGCAACTTTCAAACAGGTCAATCTTAAAAAAAAAAGAGTTGTCGGTGTCGTATTTGACTTTTGTTGTGTTTCAAAGACTTAGTTATATAGTTGACTTATAATTTCTTAGAAAGATACATTTTTTTGTTTCATTTCATTGCATGTTTGAGAAAAGCATTATACATACCTCGGCCATGAAGTGACGGGTTGCCGTCCGAATACTATCCGGCCTCGCTTCGCTCGGCCGTCTACATATATTCGGCCGGCAACCAGTCACTTAGCGGCCTCGGTAGTAATGTACTATTCCATATCTATTATATTGAATGCCATGAGTGTCATTAAAATCGGACGTAATTTATTTATTTTTTACGTAATAATTGTAGTTGATTTTACTTATAAAGGTGATTTTAAGATGTCAAAAAGCTTATTCATATATTTAGATTTCGAGTTTTTTTAATAAATCCAATTTGCTACCGCAAGATAGTTAAAAAAATGTTTTTTTTTATGATTTTATTAAAATTACATAATCCTTGAATGTAAACGATAATTTTGTATGCGCGCTCAGGCAATAAAATTAGCCAAAGAATTCTGAAGTAATAGTGTAAAAATATTTTCATTTGTGTCTAGAGTGTCTTTTATTAGGCCTCTGGGTTATAGTTATAGCTATAGTCACGCTATATTCATGTGAATATTGACTTTAAGTGTTCACTTGTAGAATAAATAAATAAATACAAATAAAAAAAATGTAGAAATGGCCTGATATGCCTAAATTAAAGTTCACTTAGCACAGTTCACATTGTTTGATTGCTACATATTATTATATTATTACTTGGTTTATGATGTTATTGAGGTTAAACAAATATAATATATTGATGTAAGCGAAGCGCCAAAATTCGCAACAAAGTGAGAAGTAATAAAAACAATGTAATTATATGTAAATATCACTTGACTTAGTACATGTAGTAAGCAAAATTTTACGTCACCGATGAGTATCAAGTATGTCTTACTTTTACTCGAGAATTTCAAGATGACTGTTCTGCATTTATGTTGATTAGCTTTCCGTACAAATTCTGTTTTTTTTTTAAATATTTTATTATATTTTATGTTTATAAGCTGTTTGTCTCTGTCGGCTTTTGAACTTGTGAGCAATTTAGTAAGTTCCACCTCGTCACTTACCATAAGATCACTTAGACAGTTGATTCGTATAAACTTACAAGCCAATTTGGCCCTTATATTAAGCGTCATACTGGGACATTTTTACTAAAATGCTCACATTTGCAGTAATCAATAGAAAAACATTATTTTAATTTGAAATGACACAAAATAATCCAGCTTATCTGATTTTATTTGCAAGATTTTCGTTATAAAAAAAATTAATCAAAATTGCTAGAATATTTAATTTTGGAAGACTCCAACAACAAAGATACATAAATACAACAGTTGCTCGTTTAAAAATACAACATAAGACTAGTAAGGAAGAAGAAGCTTTTTCTTACATTTTATCGTTTCTTTTCAGAATCCAGCTAGTTCGGGTAACCGAAAAATGCGGGGCAGCCTAACTTTATAGCCGAGTGGAGACAAAACAGCAAGATGTCGTTCAAGCAGCTCACCAACAACACCATTTCTAAGGCCTATAACCATCTCTTCGTGGAACTGGCAGGTAGACCATCACATCAGCCTATCTCAGTCCACTGGACTCGCGTGCCGCAGTACGTCCTTCTGCTCAAAGCATGTCTTTCTTAGGAGTACTGCAGTGTTATTCACTAAGGAAACCGCCTTGCTAACAGCGCTGTGCCAGCGCTGCGGCAGCGTCGAGCCTAAAAATGGTATTCACTAATGTACTTTAAACGACACTAGCGCTCGGCGACGAATGCGACGTGAGCTGGAACTACACTGCGTCGAGAGTTACCGCCTACACTACAGTTCGACGACGAGGTTCTATGTTAGTGAATACCGTTTTTCAGTTGTGTGTTTTTTTTAATGTATATTAATTATAAATATTATATGTCATATACCAATGAAAAAAAACCGAGACAACGAACGCCGAGTCTCATCCACTATACCTTCGTCTTCCACAGCCAAAGGTCTTTAAAAGAGTTACGTTCTCGAACTTTTGTTGTACATATGAGCAGAATCTCTCATTAATCTATTTAAGTAACTCTAAGACAAATAGGTGAGACAGTGTAAGGCGTTATGAAAAGGTTATATTGGACTCTCAATTGGCGTTCATCTCATAATGGTCTTTGATCGTAATGGCTGTAAAAACTACTTCTTTGTGCACGTGAGAAGCCGATACCCTTTGTTGGGCAACATATTTGTTAGGACTGTTAACAATCGAATACCAAGTGTGCAATTACTACGTGCTGCATATTCACTTCATCTCATCAGCCTATCTCAATGCACTGCTGGACGTAGGCCTCTCGTAGTAACTATGCGTAAAGACGCATGAGGTAAATGCGCATAATTGCCACGCTGGGCAAGCGGATTAGCGATCGCAGTAATGTGTCAAGTATGATGACGCTGCTGTCCATCATCAATCAAATCAAAGAATGTTCAGTGACACTACAATCCTAGACACTTCAACGATATTTATGTGATTTGAATAATTTTATGAATGCTTCTCGTACGAAAATGTTGGTAGCGAACCGAAAATTGAAAATTTCGAGCACATGATTGTTTTGTGTGGCGTTGATAATCAGACAGTTTCTGTAAACGGCATAATTGGGTCCTTAGCCTAGTTGCCAATCGCTAACGCTCAATCGTCAATTGTGTACGAAAGACCATGTCTCTATCGCACTAATAAGAAAGAATGACAAAGACGGAAAACTACGATACGCTACGGAGTGTTAATAGCGATTGACAACTTGGCTAAGCACCCTGGAGACGCCTGTTAGAGTAAGCAAAGACTAATGCTCAAAACGTACAGTCTCGTTTACCTACCCAAAACGAAAATCCAGTCTTAACTCATTTAACCCTAGGTGGCTTTTTACCATTGGCTTTTTGTAGTGGGCAAGTTAGACAAAATACCAAAAAATCCAATAAAACCCGGGGTAAGATATCAACGCTTACCATGAACAACGCTGCATCTCAAGACACTACCTTGTCGTAATTTCAATTCTAAAAATGAAGCAGTAGAATTCCAATTGCACGCGCGTATTATTTTGGAATGCAGCGGCGTTGTTCGTGATAAACAACGATATGTGCACTTTGGTTTATCTGGGTTAAAAATTGTACTACATCTTCCAGATCACACAATTAGATTTGGATAGAAGAAACAAGTTCATTTATTTGTATGACGTCAGATTTTGTACCTACTGAAGTTGTTACTATGATTTTAAACATGTCTCAGGCCCTTGAGTATTCATATTTTTTTGTGTTGTTGCAATTAATATTACTTAAGGAGGCATTATTAATGTTTTTGTTCACTTCAACTTACAAAATTTGACGCTCGAAAGCTGCAAGCTGCGATTAAAGACGGACAACTCGGTAGATTTTACCGAGTTCATTTGACACGCTAAGTAGATACGTTTGCTTGATCTGTGGTATATATGACATCTGTGTTCCAGATCCTCGCACCAATGACTGGTTCCTGATCACCAGCCCCATCCCAGGGCTGCTCATCTTGTACCTGTACCTCAAGTTCGTGAGGACCTGGGGCCCCCGATACATGGCCGACAAAGCCCCCTTCCAGTTCCAGAAGACGTTGATCGTGTACAACTTCTTGCAGGTGCTGGTTAGCTGCTGGTTGTTCCATGAGGTGAGTTTTATATGGGGAAGGCTATTGCTCTGTGGTCTGCCTTATGTATCGTTCATTGGGTGTCGAACCTGCGGTGCTACAGGCCTAACCGATATGCCATTCTGCAATCGTATACTAACTGCGACCATATATAACATGGACGTCTAATGCCAGCTCAGAAATGCCCCCAAACACAATTGTTCAATTGTGCCGAGATGGGCTGGACATAGCGCTTTTCTTAACACCACGCATATTTCGGCGCAACATCTTTGACAAATGTTTATAGAATATAGTCAAACAAAACTTTGACGGTCCAATCACAACTATTTCTAAATGGCGGTTTAAGTTTTTATAGGTTGAAATTGAAATTCATTACCGTAATGCATTGAAGAAGGGGTGACACTTGTCAACTAAAATTCAGGGCCGTTTTTGAAAGGCAATTAAGTATGGCATGCGGCTTCCATGTTTTATTTGTTCGTATATACTAAGCAATAATTAATAAAAAATAAATGTATTCTCATACGACAGATTCGAACTAAAAATCACGTGATTATTTCCGTATATTATTATGGTCACGTGGCATCAGTAAATAGCGTCCAAAAGGCTAACGCGTCGAGTTCATATCAACATTTGATGAAACTGAAACCTTTTATTAGGATTTCGCGGCTAAATGTTAAAAACCGAACCCTTACCTATACATTCGTCATATCCGTCTGTCCATGTGCTACAGCTGATTTACTCGGAAATTATAAGTTACAGTACATTACGGAAATTAAATACTGTCATAATTTGATAAGGATACATGTTGTAGGAACCGCTTGAGAATTATATAATTATTGGTTTTAAATTAAGGTTCATATTCGTATAGTTCTTCGTCTAACTGCGTAAAAAAAAAATTTATAAAATTATTAAACTTATTCAGAAATTCACTCCACTTAAATGCATAAAACAAAAATCCCATCCCCTGCTTATCTTCCTGCATGACTTTTTGGAAGCAGAGAACTACATAAGTACTTAAGAAGTATGTGAAGTTCTTGTTCATTCAAGTATCTACTACTACTTTACCTTTAATTTATGACATTGCAGGGCCTGGATGCCGGCTGGCTCCGAACGTACAGTTGGAAATGTCAGCCAGTCGACTTTTCTGACACCCCTGAGGCGATGCGAGTAAGTTTTCATTTTCAAACAGCTTAATACGCGAATAAAAAAATAACAATGAAAATCCTCGGAATTTAAGGTGGTACAATTGTGATACAAAAAATAAATGTGGGTATATTATATACCAGTATACAGGATGGCCAAAAAAGAAGTCCATTCCCGTTGCCAGTGAGGTTTTGGGACGAGGAATAGACTCCCTAAGACAATTGGTTACACTTGATTCATTTCCGGAAGTAACGGGAATACACTTATTTTTTGGGTACTTTTTATTTTGAGTTATAATTACATAAACAACTGCCCATCTATTTAGACATTTCCACGCTTTCTGTATCAAACAATTTTTTTTGATGTAATAAAAATTGAAATTACTAAATGCTGCACAATTTACTGAAACTTTCACTATTTTCGTACATAATTTTAACAAACGGCATTAAGAATATAACTATTTGTCACCACCCTTACTCCTCCCGTGGGTGTCGACTGAGTGATTGAAGTGTCACTGACCATATATTTATTGAAAAATTATGATGAACAGTAGCATCATCCTAGGCCACTACCGCTACCATTACTGCAATCGCCTGCCCACTTGCCCAGCTTGTCAATTCAGGCCTGCTACCGCGAACACCGAAGTTCGTAAATTTCGGGGATTTGTCTCTGGCACTCCAACGAAGGCGTCATTAGAGTGACAGAGAAAAATCCCCGTAATTTGCGGATATCGTAGTTTGCGGTAGAGCCGCTGGGCATTTACCTCCTAATGCGTTCCTCCGCGTAGTTAATAGCAAAGTTCTACGTCCAGCAGTGGACTGAGATAGGCTGATGATGATGATGGTGTGATTTTTTGTACGGTAACTAAGCAAACCACCTCAACATAAGCTTATCAACGCAGCAGCAATACTATCGTAATGCAGCGTTTCCTTTTTTCATATCAAGACGCTATCATGATCTCAAATGTGATTCAGTTTAGGTTCGGCCTGTCCGTTTTTGACAGTTATTCTATGGAACTGACACATAGCTATTCAGTTTAGGTTCTAAAGTGAATCGCATTAGTAGACATAATCGCACCCTTACGTCCCCTGCACAACGCTGAGAATAACTAAGAGACATCTACGACACTCCCACCTCGTCATCATCAGCCTATACAGGGTTGAAAAAGATTTTGGGTCAGTGAGGGTAGCTATCAGATCCCGTGTAGCTACGTGAAAATGGTCTTAGAAGACCTTCCCGCGATTTTCAATTAAAGAAGATTAGCGTTTTCAGATTTTGGAAAAAGTATACAGGGTGCGAGGAAATGGTCATTTTTGTTAAACTTTTTTTTGATGCCAATTGATCCTGTTTCTTTTCAGGATCAAAAGCTTGTATGGGACTAAAAAAAAATTTTCGGCTAGAAAAGCCGCAAATCGGGTTTCAAAATTCCCATACAAATTGTATGAAAATTAAAATTATTTTTTCACGCCTAATTTTTTTATGCCAATCGATTCCATTCCTATCCAGTACCAATAGTTTCCTAGGGGTCAACTTACGGCAACGTAAAAAAAAGACAAAAATAAAAAAAACTGTTTTCATATGCTATAATTTTTCCAGCAAGTGAAAACAGAGATTGACTATGGGAAAAAAGTGAAAATTAATTACATTATCTGTGACGCTAATTAATGTTGCTAATGATTTCACACAGTATTATTATTATCATTTAGCATAGGATGACTAATTATCGTGACAGATAAAGTAATTAAGGTTTCACTTTTTTTTCCATAGTAAAAGTATGAAAACGGTTTTCTTGAAATTTTGGATTTTTTGTACATTGCCATAAGTTGACCCGTAGGAAACTATTGGTACTGGGTAGGAATGGAATCGATAGGCATAAAAAAATAAGGGTGAAAAATATTTTTTAATTTTCATACAATTTGTATGAGAATTTAAAATCTCGATTTGTGGCTTTTCTAGCCGAAAATTTTTTTATGCCTATCGATTTTGATGCCTATACAACCTTTTGATCCTGAACAGAAACAGGATCGATTGGCATAAAAAAAAAGTTTATCAAAAATGACCATTTCCTCGCACCCTGTATACTTTTTCCAAAATCTGAAAACGCTAATCTTCTTTAATTGAAAATCGCGGGAAGGTCTTCAAAGTCCATTTTCGCGTAGCTACACGGGATCTGGTAGCTGCCCTCACTGACCCAAAATCTTTTTCCACCCTGTATAAGACCACTGCTGGAAAAAAGCTGCGTATGGACATATTAGGAGGTAAATGCCCATAATCACCACGCTGGAATAGAAAGTTTAAAGCAAAGACGAATAGTATACCTTCAGCTGAAATTCTAAAACGGGCAGAGGTTTAGCGCGTCTTAACAGTACATCACGTCTCCACACTGTGGAGCCCACAGGTAAAGCATTCCACAAACGAATGCAACGGAAAGTGAAGTAGTTTTTGTAAAATTTAGAAAATACGAGTATGTATTGCCATGTGTGACTTGGCAGTCATGATTTTTTTTTCTTGACTTGGTAGTCGAGATTTTTTTTTCAATACCTGAATTTTGAAAAAGCTTTTGTTAATACCTGATCTCTAATTCCAGGTGGCCCGAGGAGTCTACGTCTACTTCCTAGCGAAGATGTCGGAGCTCCTGGACACCGTGTTCTTCGTGCTCCGGAAGAAGGAGCGGCAGATCACTTTCCTCCATATGTACCATCACACCGTCATGCCCATGATATCCTGGGGGGCTACTAAGTAAGAAACCATTTTGGATATCAAAATGTTCTGCTTATTTATTGATAAACAAACTACAGTGACTGGATAACATTTTAAAAGTATATCTAAACTAAAACTAGATAAAATCTAAAATTAAAATAAGTAAATCTAAAATTAATTTTAAAACAGGCCCCTGCATGGTACTTACATACCCAGGACGCTGGCAGCATTTGCTCGCTGAATTGCAAACCTAATGCGTTGAGCAAGGAAGCTGCTAGCCCGTGGGTCTCCGTCTCAGAGTCTCTTCGATGAGTCTTTGAAGCTCTGCTTATGAAGTAGATAAAAAAAACATTGAAATAAAAAAAATGATCAACCTACATTCAAATAGTAAGTAAACCGTGCCCAAAACTGTACTTGACTATAAAATTTTAATACAGCAACAGAACGATCAAAATAAATGATATACAAATCACTGGAATTTGAAGATCACTTTTTTTGGGTGTCACATTAGACTAAACTACAATGGCATGCACATGTGTCGCATATGCAGTGAGGCGAATCAGGCAACTGACGAACGTCGAGAGGACTAGGCTGATATACTTCAGTTACTTCTACAGTGTTATGTTATACGGAATTTAGTTTTGGGGAAAAGCGGCAGATATCCAGACCATCTTTGTGCTACAAAAGCTAGCTGTGCGTAGTTTTAAAGATTTAAGCGTACAAAGGGACATAGGGACAGAAAAAGTGACTTTATTCTATACTATGTTTTAGTGATATTAATTGTAGCCTTACACTTGGAGATCTTATACATCTCCGAGATTTTTTTATTTTAATTTTTCTGTTTTATTGTACATACCTATAATTATAGTACTTTACACCTCAGTAACTTTAATTTTGTATTTAGATTTTCTTTGTCTTAGTTGTTTTGTAACCTCGACCGATATACTTCGCGGGGTGATTTCCTAAGTTGGCTCATTCAATGATACTAGCTACAAATGAATAATTCCAGATACTACCCCGGCGGGCACGGCACGTTGATCGGCGTGATCAACTCGTTTGTGCATATCATCATGTACACGTACTACATGCTGGCTGCCATGGGGCCTAAGTACCAGCGTCTCTGCTGGTGGAAGCCGTACATCACTACTCTGCAAATGGTCAGTCTTTGGATGTCTTCAAAAGGCTTGCGGGTTAAATTTGACCCTCTTATCTATAAAAAAAAGAAAAACACTTGGGACATCTTAGTGTAAAGCCTGAGTGGCGAGCGTCGGCGCGTCGAGTGTTCAAGGGATTTGGACAGCGTGCATTCAGGCCCCAATTTCACCACACTGACAAGTGCTACAATTGTAAATTTACTGTTTCTCTAATCGGGGGCGTCTGTAGTCTACGTTTACCGCTTACTATCGGAAGAGCCGTGCGTTTGTTTGCCACCACCATAAAATGTAGTGCAGAAACTTTAATAAATCAGCAGTAAATAACTACTTTTTTGCGAAGCAAAATTACAACTGTCACAAAAACACGACAATTGTAGCAAATTCCGGCATGTCAAGATTTAATGAAAATTGTACTAAACTTTGCGACAATTGTCACGGGTTTCGGAAAATAAAAAGTAGTTTATTAACGATATAATAACGTTAATAGTAATAATTTTATGTTAGTGATAAACAAGCACATGGACCGTCCGATAGTAAGCGGTAGCCGTAGCCTACGGCGGCCTGTGACGTCAGTAACAGTGATATTTTACAATTGTCACATTTATAATTATGGTGAAATAGGCCACAGGTCACGCGATACGTTTGCATTTGTTTAACATGGACACCCCGCCGCACGCTTCGATCGAGCGTTTACTCAGGCCTTACACTTACACAAATCGACCTAGTCCCACGTTAAGCTCAATTAAAGCTTGTGATGTGGATACAAGCGACGATATATAGATAGATACATATAGATACTTAAATACATAGACAGCTTCGACCAAGGAACAAATATTTGTGATACATACATACACAAATAATTCCCTCGCCGGGTCTCCAACTCGGAACCTCCAGTTTCATAGGCAGGGTCACTATCACTATCAACTAGGCTAAGGAGGCTGATTAATATATTCTCGATCGACGTACATTTCATGAGAATATCCCGTATGAAATACTATTTACTTGTATGACAACCATTTTATTAAAATGCGTAATGATCGAGAATAAATTACCATGTATGAGCCAAGTCAAGAAATATTTACAGATTCATTATCGCTTTCTCAGCTTTTTATACTTCTAAAGAAGGACGGCATTTTGTGAGAAACATTCTTGTGGAATGATTACTGAGTTTAAATGTTTCACCTGCACACATACATTGTATGTTGTAGGTATACATATTAAGTAAGTAGGATGACAATACAATAATAATGATATCAAGGAGCAGTGGTCTACCGTGATCTCTTAAATGAGATCTAGTTAAGGTTCTACTTGTAATTTTTTGACAGCTATTCTATGAAACTGACTTACATCACGATTCAGATTAGGTTCTAAACTGAATCGCATTAGTAGATCACGGTAGCCCCCCTGGTCTTATAATGGAGTCGGAATGTAGCTACAGGCTCAGATTTATTCATTAGATTCGTCGTTATTAGTACCTAGTAGTAGGTACATTAAATGACTAAAATACAGTACAGTCCCTTTATAAAACCTTGACTCATCTTTTGTGAAGCCAATTTGTTGCCGAGATAACACTCATGTCATCTTACAGGCTTACATTCACCGTACCTAGTAATTATAAGTACAGCATATACCTAGTCGGCCCGAAAGTTCTGTCATAAAAGTTTTGACGTCAAGAAAG
>JALPQI010012204.1:0-30452 GCA_025490895.1 Thaumatotibia leucotreta
GTCATTGTTTCTTGCCTTAACCTCTCGACTCCTGAACCGTACAGTTCTCGCAATAAGCACATGATTCGAGTCTTTTTTCCAGCTCCAGAAGGTCCGTAAACGAGCAAATGTGGGAAGTCGCTTTGTTGAACCAAGTTTTTTAAGCGGACAGCCTGATCTTTGTGGAAATCTAATTTCGACAAGTCTCTTGGACGATGTTTATCCACCCATAAACTCATTATGTATCACAAAAACAATTCACTTTTGCGGTTACCCCAGATACCACTATTTAGTAAATATTTGTTTATCAATGCTTTGTACAGGGACTGTCTACAATAAGTTAATTAAAATAAAAACATAACCGGCCACTGCAATTTTTAGACTTTTGAGTCTTTTGACTAATATAATATAATTAAATAAAACGTCATAGTTGACAACTGTTTTGGCGCCACTAAATCTATAAGCTATGGTTCATTAAGGAAGACTCACACTCGTCATTAAATTAGGAAATTAATTTTTTTTGGTATTGTTTTGAATGCAGTATTATACAGGGCGTCCCACGGCGATGCCACATGGAGGGAAAGGAAACTAAAGTAGAGGCATCGTAAGAAGTCGTTTTTGACGTTTGTTTGCACATGAAGTTCTGTAAATGTTCACAGATAGTATAATGGAGCAAATGTCAAACTTCATTGTTGCCTATACGGAATAGTGATGTTACTACTGTTGCTGCAATTTACCGATACGTCAATCGAAATAAATAAGTAAACCTTTTTTTATGGAGGTACGAATAATTGCTATAGTAGTAGGTACGCACATATCGTCAGTTGTAATATGAATTAATGTAACCACCCAATCACGACTTTTCAGGAGGGCCATAAAACGAAATGGACATTTATAAAGTAAGATGTATCTTTTTAGTTAATTATCCTATTGAAATTATGTTTATCTTGTTTGTTTTATTTTTGAGAGGTCTATTTGATAGACAGTTACTAACTGCGACCACACTTATAGTTCAGGAAATGGCTGGTGCTTACGATAAATATTTTCAAAAAAATTTGGAGATACGTTAACAAATCAATGAAAATCATCAAAAGTGGAAATTCGGAATTTAGTGTAACTCACAAATTGAAACCGAATTGCTTATGAGCCATACAATGCAGACGGCGCTTACAGCAGTGACGTTTATAAAAATATGGTGAGTACATTAGGAAAGACATGTTTTGTACTTACAAATTCGTACTTACGTTAAAATATTGTCTATGATTTTTGGAAATCTTTACATACGTTAATAAAAAAAGTAGAAACCTAATAAAATGGCAAAGTTTTTGTTAACGTATTCGAAATTTTTTTCTAGATATCAATATTTTATATACACCGTTCGATAGAGCAGGAAATTTGCAGTCGAACGGTATACTTAACTCAATTTCGTCAGCCCG
The DNA here is from genome assembly GCA_025490895.1 of Thaumatotibia leucotreta. Lineage (NCBI taxonomy): Eukaryota > Metazoa > Arthropoda > Insecta > Lepidoptera > Tortricidae > Thaumatotibia > Thaumatotibia leucotreta. Next base: position 1,416 of record JALPQI010012204.1, read on the forward strand.
TGTGCCCGGTGGATATACGCGGCTTTACAGGCTGTGTTTGTGTTGAACTTGACAACCCGAAAAATGTCAAAATTGTTGTAAAATCACGTACCTATAATTTTATTTTTCGTATAACAGTAACCCCATTTTCATTTAAAAAATCGTACTCATCATTTTATGACTAAACGTAATTTGTGAAAGTGGTTGTTAGATTCAATCACACAAACATAATTGTGTCAATATATGTTTAGTTTTTATTTTATTTAGAATGTACTGATGACTCGCGTGCGAGTCACGGCCATGCGGAAGCGTTGAATCATGACCCATACGTTGAGTCCTTGGCCCTGAATGAATCAGGTTCAAGTAAAACCTAATCCCACTTACGGAGGCTCTCGCTAACAGAGGTTGTGGATGCTATGAATTTTGCTTCGAGGTCACGTCCTATCCGTCCTATAAAAAATCCTACCTAAATGCGACTTTACGTCATTATGACGTCTCCGGCACCAAAATTTCGATGCCTGCTAATGATTCTAAGTAAGATTACCAAACACTTTTTTAATTCGGATATTCGGATTACCTAACATTTTTTTAATGGCAAGTACAGTCGAGGAAAATGAATGTTTAGCAGTTTAATCGTCCACATAATCTGTTCGTATTATAATGACAAATTACGTCACATACTCATGAAGTTTTCTAGTTTTATTTTTTGCCGGGTGAAACGGTAGTTCGATTTTTAAACTACATTTGTTTGGTAATCAGATTGTGACAATGACTGCCAAATGACAAAGATACGTCAAACTCAATAATTATAAAATATTGTTTGGATTCTTTCGATATAATATTGCGAAAATTACAACCTAATCTGATTAAAAAACTGCATGTGCGGACTTTGATCACGAATAAGTATCTGGATTTTGATTGGTTGTCAACAATTTTCACAGATGAGAAAACGTTTGAATCTTGCATTCGTGGCAGATTAAATTTATGGCGGCATACACGGTATCAAGAAAATAACGGTGTCAACTTGTGGGACTGGATGAGTGCTGATGGTGTAGGCGAACTCCAAGAGCAAATGCAGTGGATTATGTTACGATGTTGGAAGAGAATAATAATATGTTTCCCAGTGTGCGAATGAGTATTCACAACAGGAGATGCCTAATTGTTTATTCGAGCAAGATAAAACACTCGGCTAGAATAACTAATACCTGGTTCGATCGTCACCCGAAAATTACTAAAATAATATGGCTGGCTAAATCACCTAATCTTAACCCTATAGAAAATGTATGGGATCGGAATTAATGGAGAACCGAAGCCCTCATCCAACATTGCAATCAAGCATGGGAAGATATCTCCCTGGGATGGGACCTCTGCACTGAGCTAGTAACTTCGTTGCAAGACCATTTTTTAGCAGTCCTAATTGTCATAAACAACCACGGGGTCTACACTCATTTTTAAAACGTGATTTATTTACTCTAATAAATATAAACAGGCAAATAGTTTTTTATTTCATTTCCTCGTGTAACTTAATTAGATGAAGGGATTGTTTCATAATCGTCAGGTAAAGTTGTCTGTTAGATAAATATAACACTTTCTTTATGTTCATGCATGTGAAAGAAAAAGTGCACGTTGTATGACACATTTTTTATCTGACTAATATTGTGAAAGTGAGAAACATGCCAAACATTCTTCTTTGAGGGCTGATTTTTCAATCCTCAGTTGAAAGTATCCATTAGTTAAAATTATTACCATTCTTATCTAAGGTCATCAGTCAAAAAAGGATAGAGCTAACATTTCTTTGACAGATACTGTTACCTGCGGCCCTACCGCGAAAAACGAAATTCGTAAATTTCGAGGATGTCTCTCTCACTCTAATGACGCCTTCGTTTGAGTGACAGAGAAAAATCCTCGAAATTTACGAATTTCGGTTTTCGCAGTGGTAGGCCTGGGTATTGAAAAATCAGTGTCCTTAGTCGTGTTAGAGCGTTCGAGTAACAAAATGTCAAAAAACGACATACACGGATTTAAGTATCCTATTGCTGTCAACTTCAATACTTGTCACTGACGTTAATGCCAAAGACAGACAAAGATAGAAATATGCTGTTTTCTTCTATTTGACGATTATAGACATATCTTGGTTCGTTATTAGTCGCTTGCAGTCGGAAAATGTAGCACGACTAATTTCAGAATTATGGCAACCTGCTAAACATTCATTTTCCTCGACTGTACCTACCAGATCTAACGCCCTTTCGCACTTGACTGAAAATTTTACGACGATAAAATCGAGCGTTTCACAACACTATTGTGAGCTGTCAAAAACGACTTCTTACGATGCCTCTACTTTACCTTAAATATCATAGATAGCGTATTTTGCTGAAAGAAGACTTTATTTTATTTTTAAAACTTAGTAAAATTGCATTCAATTTTTTTTGAAAAATATCGTGACTTCTGAGAAAAAATACCTTAATTATTGGAAATGAACATCTTACTTGAAGAAGACATCATTTCGATTTAAAAAAAAGTTCCAACTTGTTTTCTAATCCTTTTGATTTTTTTTAAACTTGAATGGATTTTTTTTCGTTTCCGACCTATGTTATTTGTTATTTAGCAAAAAAATTATTCTCACATTGAATTCTTTCGATTGGTATGACAAAGCTACAGGATATTTTTTTCTCGTGTAGCGGGTTCGATTCCCGGGTTAACCATGAAATTATTTAAATGCAGTTCAAAAGTTTTTTAAATCGAAATAATGTCTTCTTTCAGTAAGATGTTCATTTACAATAATTAAGGTATTTTTTCTCCGATGACGCGATTTGTTTTCCATGCAAATTTTTTTCAAAAAAATCCAGAAATTTCAGAACAAGTTGGTACTTGTTTTTTTAAATCGAAATAATGTCTTCTTAATTATTGTTTTCTTTAAGTAAGATGTTCATTTCCAATCATTAAGCTACTTTTTCAACGAAGTCGCGAGATTTTTTTTGCCATACATTTTTTTTTTCAAAAAAAATTGAATGCATTTTTACTAAGTCTTAAAAATAAAATAAAGTCTTCTTTCAGCAAAATACGCTATCTATGATATTTTTTAAGGTACTTTCCCTCCACGTGCTATCGCTGTGGGACGCCCTGTATAGTACAATTTCCAATCCAATCAATAAAATAAAGTCTTCTTTCAGCGAAATATTCTATCAACTATATTTATGGTACTTTCCCTTCATGTCCCATAATCTTGGGATAGGGACTGCTCGGTGCACATGTTCGCCAACGACCTGTGCATACTGTGCGCTGGCAGTGCATGCGAGCTGCCCGTTATCTGCCGCTTGGTGCAGCAAAATGTAGATGCTGTCGTCCGTTGGTCGCACGATAACGGTATCGTGCTCAATGCTGACAAAACTAAGATGGTAATAATACGATCTCCTTACTTACAAGTGTCCAACCCATCAACTCCTGGGTCGCGTTTTATAAAGTTATATTCTACAATTTCGCTGTTTGCCTCTCTAACGCACGCACATATTGGCTAGAAAGAGAGGTAAACAGCAAAATTGTAAATTGTAACTTTATAAAACGCGACCCTGTTATAACCCATAGTTATACTTGTATACATAACAATACATTAGACTGCCGATGTATCTCAATGAAACGTGTTAACCGTGTAACGTATTTAGGCCTCATAGTAGATGAACATTTATCCTGGACGCATCATGTAGATTTTATTTGCAACAAACTCAGAAAATTACTTAAGTATTTGTATGTATCTTTAGTAGAATCAATAATTGGTTATGCTCTTGACTGTTACGGGTTGACAACCAAAACTAATCTAGAGAAAATAGAATGCATGCAATTAAGGTTCCTTAATCTGTTAGTAAATAATAAAACCAAAGAAAAGTATAAAAAGATTATAGAAATTTATTTAAAGTGTGTAACATTCTTCCGGCAAGCCTTAAGCATAAATATTTAATGTTGTTAAAAAATCATGATAATCGCGAGCATAACCCAGTTACTCAGTAATGACGTATGTGGAACGGTCGGTGTCTGCGGGCAAGTTTGTTGTTCCCAGGGTCACCAATTACTACGGCGACGTGCCTTCAGAAACGCCTATCCTAATCACTCAACAGCCTGCCAATTCGTAAATTTCGAGGATTTTTCTCTGTCACTCAAACGAAGGCGTCATTAGAGTGAAAGAGACAAATCCTCAAAATTTACCAATTTCGTTTTTCGCGGTAGGGCCGCAGGCTGGAAGCCAATAAAGCAAAGTTTGGCATAAAGCTGAAAAATTACTTTTCTCAAACTTGCTACGGAATGTTGATGTTACTTACTTTAAATTAAACCCGGAAATACTATGTTTCCGGTGTCATATGCTAAGATGATATGTAAAGAGATTTCGTGTATTTATTTCACACCTAGGACTGCAAACAGACTGTCTTTTGTTTTAAAACGTCAAATTGTGACACAAAGTCTTGACATTCAGCCACAGAAAAAAAAAATAACCTTAGAACTGATGTCTATACCACCAGGTAAAAGAATACCTCAAACAGATAAAAAAAATGTTAGGCGCGAATGTTTTTTTTAAATGTTTTATGATACTGTACTATTGGTATATTTACAAATGAAATAGTATGGTTCGGCGAAATCAGTTTGTTTTATTTCATGGCAAGTTTGAGAAAAGCACTATACAAATCTCGGCGAGAAACAGGGTTACAGGCCGCGTATCCCTATCTGGCCTCAGTTCCTTCGGCCAGATATATCTACTTGGCCTGTAACCCTTCGTTTCCCGTCCTCTATAGTAATGTACTATTGTTTTTATGTCATTATATATTTTTATGTTAATAAATAAATAAAAAAAATGTAAATCATAATCTATGCAATATGTCACACAGTGCAAGGAGTTCGTAAAAAATGTTGCTACAGAACAGACCAATCGCGGCGATCACGCTGAATGGCATAATTAAATCACAAAGTAATTAATAGAAAAAACATACAATTTGATTTGAAGTTAAAGTAATCATGGAAACCATTAATAAATTATAATTATTCATTTCGTTTTGACTAAAGTCAACACTGAATTACTCAAAAAGTTTAGACGTCAAATACACGCACGTCAACCGTCAACGTCAAATCATTCATAATCGTATTTGCTAGCGATTATGGAGCGAAATGGTTTTGTGTTTCGTAATAAACACGTTATGTTTAGAACTGGTATTAAAAAGCAAAACATAATTAACGACAAAGCCGTTGTAACTGAAACAGATGGCACATTTATATTAGTTGTTACGTAGGAATAAAAGCAGTCTTTTTGGTTCAAGCTTGTTAAAAATGAATCCAGAGGAAGGAACTTCAGATTTCACGGGAGTTGTGGAATCCGTGATGAACTTGTTTGGTGAAGTGATGAGTCGAGATGCAGTCTGCGCAATCGTGGAGCACTGTGGTGGAGACTGTAAGTATCTATGTTTGTCGATGTTTTCCTATATACCTAGCTGTTACAGTACATATTTCCCCCCCGCGTAATCTCGTATGACACATGCGCAATATACACAAACAAAACGCGCAAAACATGAAAATTAAGAAATATTGAGATTTAAATAAAGTTTTCTTAAGTTTTGGTCCATTGTTGTAGTAAGATATGTGTAAAATAGCAATATAAAATTTTTGCTGCTATTTCAATTGTATCAATTGCACATAGAACAACAATAATAACTACATTTATATCAAGGACGTAAAATCTATAATGGAAGGGGAGGGGAGTCTAGATGTCCTTGATACCTGGGTGCATAAGTGCATTTACTTTATGTCATCATCCAATGTTATCAATACTGTAATAGTTTTTATCAGTATTTATGACATTGTGTGCTTAAAAACCAGTATACACGTGAATGAAGTGAACATAACCAGTTTTTCAGAGGTAATATTTACTTCCATTGTTCTTTGTTTTCTCCATGTTAATCATTTTCATATATTTATGTATTAAAAAAAAATCTTAGCTTTATCCCTCCATCTTTTGAATAGGAAAAAATAAATTTTAAAATAAAGAAACATGTTTTCTAAAATAAGCTTCAAAATGATGAGAGGATAAAGATGCTAAGATTTTTTTATTTATGAATATATGAAGTAAGTTGTAAGTCCTGGCAGATTGGAATTCTTCATACCAAAAACTAAATTGTCAGAGCGATTGTTTTATCAACTTTTATTGATTAATAATTTACACTTAATACTTTGTTTTTTATTTTTATTTATCATAATCAGGGTTTTAGGTATACATATTATACGGTGGGAGATTATTAGGGACATCATTATGTTGTTCTATGCCATCAAATTATTTTAATAAGGGACGAAGTATGAAAAGTTAATCAGAAATGGAATACTTACACATTTTTTAAAATATGTTTTAGAGTCTACAAACATATAAAACATGGAAGCCGCTCGCCATAGTAAATTGCCTTTCAAAAACGGTCCTGAATTTTAGTTGACAAATGTCACCCCCTCTTTAATACATCACGGCAATGAATTTCAATTTCAGCATATAAAATCTAAACCCGCCATTTAAAAATAGTTGTGATTGGTCCATCAAACTTTTGATTGGCTATATTCTATAAACATTTGTCAAAGGTGTTTATTATGTCCTTAATTAATTATCTGGCCGCCACTAGTTGTATGTATCCAAAAGCCTAATTAAATTTTTTTATTGATGTTTAACGGAGTATAATTTTCTTTATTGATTGTCGATAAAACACTTTGTGCAATTCCTCTAAGAGTTTGATTATTGCAATGTAGGATTTCGATCCTTGCTAATTATTAAATTAATAGTGACTGAATTCAATTGTTTTGAATTGAAACGGTACAAAATAAAAGCAACTCTTACTAGTTCTCAACATTTAAATTCAACTGTCGTTAATTTGTATTTGTCTAGGACATCTGGCCCCTATTTCACCTTGCTGAAAGGTGAGATAATTGTAAAATATAAATGTTACTGACGTCACAGATCTCCGCAGGCTACAGCTACCGCTAACTAAAGATGATCCATGTGGCTTTTGCTACCAATACAGAAAATTATTAATAAAGACGTTTTTACATTGTTAATAATAATAAACTACTTTTTATTTTCCATAACCCATGACAATTGTCACAAGGTTTAGAACAACTATCATTAAATTTTGACATGAGGTTCATCTTATGATGGAATTTCGCTACAATTGTCGTGTTTTTGTGACAATAATATTGCTATGCAAAAACGTAGATTTACTGCTTATTAAAGTTCCTGCATTACATTTTATGTTGGTGGCAAATAAACGCACGACCTTTCCAATGGTTTAAGCTGTAATTCTTGCCTATAGAGGCCCCCAATTGGAGAAAGAGTAAATTGTCAACATGGTGAAACTGGGGCCAGTGCTTAAGAGGCTATTTTAATCCATTTCAGCGTAATTACACTGAAACGAGAAAGTTTCACCATGTTGACAATTTACTCTTACTACTAGGGATATAAACATTTGGCTATTTTTGAGCTACATTTTTCTTTCATTGCACATTTGAGAAAAGCATTATACATAACTCGGCGGGCAATGGAGTTGGCCGCCTTCCGGCCTCTATAGTAATGTACTATTTTTCACAATGATCCTTCATTCAGGATCTGGTACAAATATGTATTTAGGCATTAGTCTATTCTTATTGTTATCAAATCAAAAATTATTCTTTTCACAGGTTTGTTTAGTAGGTATGTGTTCAATGACTGTTTTGAAATTAACTTATTATGCTTAGCACATTTTTGGACAGTAGGTACTTTCAAGCAACTGCAGTTAAGGTGTTTCTTTCTAGTAAAACATAAAATTCCTCCTTTTGTTGTTGGTGTCACAAATGAAGTGTCGAGAAATCGAAAGTAACACTTTTAATGTGCCCATATGTCCTTAAAATTAGGTTTACTTTTAATCAAATGTTGACATTAGGTATATACAAGAGTCGAGAAATAAAACATAAAATGCTCTCGAGATTGCTAACCCAAAAAAACCACTACATGTCGAGGAGTGTCTTAACAAAAAGTCTTATTTCCACTTTCAACTTTTTTAAAACTATGAATGTAGTTTTGCTAAGAGTAGAGAGATACATATATGTTTTGAATTTCAAGTTCAAATAAGTCTCTTCTTGTTTTCTAAAATGTACAAAGTCTTTTTTAAAACAGCCTATTTCTCCCTTATAGCAAGCGAAAGCTATGAGCTTTTAGAAGTGGATATTTTATTATAATAACTTATTATTTTGTACTTTTTGTATAAATAAAAGGTTCGTAAAATTTCCTTGAAAAACAGCTTGTGTATTATTGGATAAGCTCACAAGGCCGCAACAAAGCGGCTTAATTCTAATAGTTTCGCATCAAAAGGGCTTAATTCGGAAAGTTTATGGTAGGTATATTAACTTAATAATTAAGTTGATAAAACAATATATTTAGTGCCATAACATGTATGTCAACTTACTTAAGTACTATATCAAAAACACAGTAACAATATCTAAACGGAAACCATGGATTTATGTTTTTCTCAATTTCCCAAAAAAAGTTCAAACTGGAAATAAACCCTTACTACTCTACCTTTGAAAAGACACTCCTCATGTATGCAATTCCACGCCGTCCGTAGTTGGACGTAGTTATGCCAAAAGGAACCAATCCCTCAGTTTAAAAATTTACTTGTTTGTTTTATTTAAGGTGTTAATTAGAATTAAAAATTCATGTAGAGTGGTTCCCTCTTGCATAACTACGTCCAATTTATCCGTACCTATTTAGGCTAGCCAAATGTGTATTTTAATATTTAAGTTCTCAAATTACTATGAGTTGCTAACAAAGTATACCTACATTAATATTAGCATGATATTTTGGTTTCTAGTGACCGAAGCGATTGATATTATCGTTAACATGTCAGAGGAATCGTCTGCTAGTGAATTATCAAGTCTATCAACGTCCAACCAAACAAATGACCTCTCAAGCAATCTCACGGGAAGTCTACCTGTACCACCTAGTGATCAGAATACATTAAGCATTCAAGTTCCCAGAACTAGTCAAACTGTCGAAACCTTATTTAACGCCACAGAGGGTCCATCAGTATCAAGAAATCCACAAAACACGAACACACAGACATCACAACCAAGGTTTTCCTATTCAAGGGTTTCGCAAAACAAAGGAGCTTTCTCCAAACATGTTCCTAAACAAAAACCGATCAGTACAACAATAAGTATTTGGACTCCACAAACAAAACAAATTGTAGAATATCACAAGCAGGGAAGCAGGACTTTAATTTTAATGAGAGGGTTACCTGGAAGCGGCAAGTCATTCTTAGCAAAGGAACTGGTTGAAACTATGTGTCCTGGTATGAATTATAAATCATTCATTTTTAGCACTGACGATTTTTTCATGTATAGGGGAAAATATGAATTCCAGAGACACTTATTATCGGAAGCTCATAGCTGGAATCAGGACCGAGTGCAAGAAGCAATTGGTCGCGGTGTAAGTCCTATTTTCGTTGATAATACTAATGTGGAGATACGGCATATGGAGCCATATGTTCGAGCAGGAGTTCGGGGAGGTTATTATATTGATTTACTGGAACCTAATACACCATGGGCTAAAAAAGTTGGACACCTGGCTCATAAAAACAGCCATGACGTTCACATATCAGCCCTTAGAAGATTGCTTGATTCTTTCCAAATTTGTCCAAACAGTGCTTTTTTAATACAAATTTTTGGGTTATCATACCCGGCAGATAAAGTCCCTCCAGTAAAAAGGAATTACCCACCCATCTTAGAGCAAGATCAACAAGATTCATCACTAAGTCAAACACATCAAAGTCAGGTAAAATTTCAAAATGAAATATTACTTTGGTGAATCAATTTTTTTCTGTCTGTTATTGCCATGTTTACGGTGACCTTAACGACGCTAGTTTTAAGTAAAAATTATGCTACTTACACTATGCAAACATGCATGACAGAAAAAAGTTGATTCACCCACTTGTAATATGTTGTAGTCACTTACAATAAGTCTCTTTTTAGTGAAATCATATACAATAATTATATTTTTATTTCAAGGTTGATGCATCAACAGTTAGTCCAGATGAGGCATTTAAATCAATGCAAAATATTCTGCCTGTCATAAAGACACACGTACTGCAACATCAAATTTTTACTGAAAGCAGGATAGACGATACTTCATCTACTAAACAAGCACATGTTGGTTCAAGCCAAGTAAATGCTAGTACAGATGAGATACCACCCACTTCAACACAAGCAAACATATCTAGCCCACAACGTTCAATTATTGAAGGTGATATAGAAACGCATATCGCACATCAACAAGCTACACCTTGCAGAATATCTTCCTCATTTCCTGATGAAACTGTAGATGTTATTAAGGACCCGATACATAAAGTGAAATTTATAAAACTTGAAGACATGCGAAAGCAGTTAGAGCAGATAGAAAAACTAGATGAAGAATGGGAAAATGGAGAGGATTGGAACCAATCTAATTTATCAACAGTCGGTCCTCCCGTTGCTAATGCATCAGCGTTTGTTCCTAAGCCACCAAGGAATGTTCAAGCGCATTCTTCAGAATCTGAGAGATTTTTGCCAGCTAGCTCTCATTACAATGATTGGTCTAAAATTTCAATGTTCATGCCTTCATGGTATGACCCTAAACCTACTAGTTTATTAGATACACCAAATATTGAAGTAGTAACGGCTACAAGTGGCACTAGTGTGGAGTTTGGCGACACTGATGTTAATAATAAAAATCTTAAAGTTCTTATTGGGACGCCTAGAGACATAAATTTTTACTATACTGGATTAAATGAAGAGAAAATACCTAATAGAAGAATGTTAGACAAAAGCAGTATGACCAATGATCATGATCACATTGCCATTGAAACAGTTAGGTGTAAAAATGAAGAAAAACATTTTATAGCATTCCGAAAACTATTTAAAAACATATCCAAAGTGGAATTAAGAGACATATTCGACAAATGTGTTGGTGATGTTAACTGGGCAGTAGACATTGTTTTAGACGGTATGGCCAACAATCAATTGCATACTAGTAGTGGAGACATTTCGGACCCAGAGGATATTGATGACGAACAGTGTGATTGTCTAGCAGCATATAATATAATACCTAACGTTAATACGCAGCCAAAAGCTACTACATCTACCCTTGAAAGCCCTACTGAAACTGCACCGGGAACATCCGGACCTAGTACCCCAAAATTTAAGAAGGAAAAAAATGTTTCTGAATCATCTATACAGTTAAAACGACAAATAGAGCAAAACGTCGTTATATCAGACAGCCATTATTCTGATCATTGTCTTAAAATACGAAAAATGCGACGTGGTGAAGTGACCAATGACCAAGAAGAAGAAACAGAAATCAGAGAGGGAGACAGTCCTATAGCTTCCACATCAAATACTGCCGAACCGTTGGCAGAATCTTATTTAAGTACAGATGATGATGATTCTCAAACAGCGTCCAGTGATGATTATGAAAGAGTCGTTAATGTAGACTTGGGTACGGTTTTTGTTTCTGAACTTGACAATATGTTCGGACGACACGATATGGAATATCCTGATAACATAGTAACAAGGGTAAACATGCCAGTTTCGCTGTTAAATGAAATTAACGCACTTTGGATTGAATCGTTCATGTATCAACTAGATGAGCAGTCACGGCAATCGGAAATAATGTTACGCCAAGATGAAGAATTCGCGAGGTGAGAACGAACAAATTTTAAACTGTTAACTTCCTTAAGTTTCAGGTAAGTGTACTTACATCCCGTGTATGCTACCTTGTTAGTAATAGGGTAGGTATCATTTTACATAGGTACTTATTTTGAGTATATGTTTAGTATAAATGTTTTAAAGATTCCAAAATGGGTATTAATTAATTTTTATTTGATTTAGTTGTTTCACTATACTATTTCAAAGGTTTATGGTTTAGTAATTTTCCTGCTCATAGACGTACCTCAAACTAACACAAAAAATAACTCGAATTACACGAATATTTTGACAGTCGTGTTGTCATTTGGTGAATGTACCCGCTAAGGAGCTTTTAAACTTCTACTCCAGTAAAGTAGGCAACGTTTAAAACCTCTAGATACAATAAAATATTATGGAAAACGTAATAAAACCTCTACCTGTTTCGAAAACCTCGAAACACTCTTCAAAAGGGACATGTTTTTTTTATTTTATCTTTTAATCAAAACTTTGCCGACTTTTTTCCAGACAACTGGCATTGAAAGAAGAACAACTGGCCAAGGCGGGACAAGAACCCGCAGTTCCGGACTTAAAGGACATTATGGACATGGAGCTAGCATTGTCTATTTACAAGAAAGAGATCACTGCTGAATGGAGAAACAACGTTCCAAACGACTTGGCCGCTAGGATGACGAGAGAGAAACTTTACAATTTGTTTCCTGATGTGAATCCGGAAATTCTCTCAGAACTTCTTATGGCCCATGATAACAATTTTCAAGCCACTGTTGAGGTATGTACTAATGACCTTTTCACACCACCTATTCGAATACGGGTCTTTTCTTCCCTGCTAGGAGGGGTCAAAGTGGCACTTTTCTGTTCAAGGACTTTCTATTGCCAGCCTTAAAAATTACAATGAATAAGTAAATAAACAGTACGTTCATAATTGATAAAAATTTCTTCAGAATCGATTATTTGCATAAATATTAAATATGTGATATATTTTTTATTTTTCTCATAGCCACTCACTTGCTTCATGTAGCTTTTGTTACATGTCATCACTCTTATTTTACATAGACATAGAGTCCATCGCAAAAATCAAGTGAGTGGTTATGTGGTGTGAAAAGCAGTATATGTCACACGGTATCAAAATTATTTCGTCTTGGGCGTAAACGCTTGAATCCTTCATTACGCTCAGGATTCCACTTAAGGAATCCGACGCTCGATTCACGATTCAATATACACCAACGCCGGAAATATACGATTTTGATCCCTTGTGACACAATCTACTATTATCTCATCAGTATGCAAATTTTATCACGACCAGGGGGGTTACCATGCATGACGTACTAATGCGTTCAGTTTAGGTTCAGGGAAAGGGACAGTGATATACGATTCGTATAGCCTTGTCTCTTTCTCTCGACCTAAACTGGCTACCATGACTTCTTAATCGCGATTCTGTTTATGTTCTGCTTGTCAGTTTTTGACAGTTATTCTATGGAACTGACACATCGCGATTCAGATTAGGGACCTATTTCTCGAAAGCTTATAACTTGTAATACAAGCGGAAGTCCTTATCTAATTAATTGTGTCAAAAAGAGACTTCCACTTGTATTACAAGTTACAAGCTTTCGAGAAACGGGCCCTAGGTCCTAAACTGAATCGCATTAGTAGATCGTTGTAGGCCTCCAGGAATTGTTGAGCCACTTGCACTGTTCGTATAAGCTAGCCAAAGTGCGATGGGGTAACGGTTTTTTGCACAATCCCCCAAAAAGTCTTACCCCATAAAAAAAAACCTTTTCATTTTACCCCATCCGTATCTTATATCCACAACTTTATATTTAGTCAACCGCTATTTATAAGGCATTACGATCAATGGCAAGCGGTGCAACAATAGGGATGATGACTGGCAAGTCAAATCAGCATCTTTTTTCGAACTGTCAAAACGATCACCAGAATTCACCACTATGGAATTTTATATGAAATACTCAAAAGTGACGTCACGTTTGAGTACTGCCAAATGACCTACTCTTTTAAGTTCTTTTCAATTTATTAAATAGAAGTTCTGTACAAAAATTACTTCAATCTACATCTTAGTGATAATTTCTTCGTGTATTATGTCGTGCATAATGTTTAATAATTTATTTTAACTACAGTCATCATCCCTATTCATGTTCGCGACTGTAATAGCTCTTGGAAATAAATTAAAATTCATTTTGACTAATGGATTGAAGTTCGTTTTACCCTTTGTATCTAAGTGGACCAAGTCCTTCTGAATTATTTTCACTATTTTCGGTGTTTGTTAGATTAATAACACTACTACTCTAATGTGGAATGTGGGCTGTTTCAGTTTAAAGGCTTTTGTAATTATTAGATATTATTAATAAGACAAGTTACTAGGTAAGTATAGGTACGTCTTGATCTCGGAGTAAGTCCTACGTTTAAGATTAAGCTGACCAGAACAGGGCTGTCACAAATTAATCGTTGCTGCGAGGTTGTTGGAGTGGCGTCATATTCTAAGACTCACTGCCACCAATGCAGTTCAATTAATGACCACAATCGCACTGTCAAAAGATGACAACAAAAAACTTAGGTAAATTCAACTATTTTTTTTTTATAATTTGCAGGTATTATTGTCGTCGACGGGAAATGCCCATATACTAGAGGAAGAAAATGGTGTGACGAAATTCATTACTGCTAAAGAACTAGAGCGCCACGAAAAGTTGATAGAGGAACAAAAAAAGGTTTGTATATTTATTATTTCTATGTATCTTCAGCCTATCTTTGTTCACTGCTGGACATAGGCCTCTCCTATTAATTATGCTCATAGACGCATTAGGAGGTAAATGCCCATAATCGCCACGCTAGGCAAGGGGATTGGCGAACGCAGTAGTGTAACCACTATGATGACGCTGCTGCCCATCATCAATGTTCTATCAACGAATGGTCAACAGTTCAATCCCATAATCGACTCTTACGACACCCGCGGGAAGAGTTGGGGTGGTGACAAATGTATTCTTACTGCCGTCACCACACCGCTATGTCTGTTTTGAATCTAATATGAATTCCAATGGCCAAGCAAACTTTGACGTGCTAGTCGGCATCGAATCATTACGATAAAAAACGGCAAATTCAAAACTTTTGTTTGTTTTGCTTAAACTTTATGAAAGTATGAGGTAAGCTAAAAAATATATGTATCACGTTTGAATTTAACATTTTTCAACCGATTTTTAAAAAAGGATGGGGTTCTCAATTCAACTGTACATATTATGTTTTTTTTGTATTAAATTAATAATTATGATAGACTGGAAAATTGTATACTACCATTTAGCCAATTGTAAAATTTGTGCCTATACTATACATCTATTACTTTCCGGTTCAACCTAAAGAATCCTTGATTTCTTCAATTATCTAAAAAAATTACTATTATTGACAATCAAGGCAAAAAGACAAAACAATAAGTAACTAATCGCTAAAGAAATTTCATTTATATCTTGACATACCTACCAGAAATCTCTCTAAATAACGATGCCTGAATGATGTCTTCATTATCATAAAGTACACGTGCTGATACTAATCTAATTTTGTATGAAATTACAGGCACTATCAGAAGTGGAGTGGCCGTTGCTACCCAAAGATGTCAAAGTTGACATGAACACTGTCCAGGAATATCGAGCGAAAGCCAACGAACATTGGGAACAAAGAAATATGTAAGTAAAAACATCTGAATACCCTGGCCGTCCGTAGGTAGCCAGTTACCATCAGACAGGCCATAGATTCGCTTGCAACCGTCCTGGTATAAAAAAAATATGCTTCAGATTGATCATCCCATGATAATTTTATTGTATGTCGCAAGCGTAAGGCGTAATTCTAGCGCTGATAATTTAATTTGCAAAATTTTGTGAATGGCCCTTTGTGACTAAAAATAGTAGTAAAACGGCCCTTTTGTACTATCTTCTCGAAGGTCCTGAGGTCAAACCCAGATAAGCCAAATGAGTGGGTTTTTGGAATTAAAGCTATTTTCGGCGTAATTCTATAGAACTATCGTTTCAATAGACATTAGATGACCTGTCTATTTCTCATTAAACGATAGGGACATAATACATAACGTAAGTTAGCAGAATTATCGATATATTGCACCAAAATCTACAAACCTACCATTTCGATAGCTGTAAAATGTTGCTAGCCAATTTTAGTTTTATAGTTTTCACACACAGCATTTTTCATAATTAGGCTAGAAGTATTCTGTTCTGTATACATAAATACTGTATTGACCTATTTTGGGGCATTTATACAAATATTGATCACCCCCGAACGGTTAGCCCATTCAACCAGTATTTTGTGTATCTTGTCATTAAACCGTAATAAAACCATAGAACTTATGTCAATGATACCGGGTAAAAGATTAGGTACTTAAAACATAAAAAATGGCATCTAACTTAAAAGAAATTGTAATATTGTAGTACATTCGTTATTTGTTAGTACTGTGAAATAGACTTCAAATTTTCTTATTTCGTATCAAGTTTGAGAAAAGCACTATACTTGCTTCGCCTAGAAACCAAATTTAGCTGGCCTTGTATTTCTATTCGGCTTTGTATACCTACGCAGCCTGCTAAGTTTGATTTCCCGGCGTCTGCAGTAATGTACTATATTCGTATTTTAAGGTATCGCCTGCGAGCCGAAAGTTACCTTCAACGGAACATGCCCCAAATCGCCACATATTACTCCGACGTTGCGGTACTACTTAAGAAAAGGTTCGACCACGCTAATAGTTTAGCCGCTGCTTCTTTGATGCAGGTATACAGTCACTTCTAATAATATTTTTTTTATCACACTTGCTGTTTAAGCGCGCCATTGCTTGCGTGCGTAGCGGGAGTAACAGAAAAGTGAAATTCCTTAGGGAGTAATAGAAATGTCGGTACGTCATTTAATAATATTTTGTCTTAAAACTTTTTTTTTGCCGGCAAGTGTGATGCGGCATTGTATGCATCACGGTCGGTAAGCGGAATACTAACTCGAGTCATAAAAGCCCTCCGCCTGACGGCGTCGGGCTTCTAACACTCTCGTTAGTATTTCCGTACTTAGCTCCCTTGATGCACAATGTACTATTTATCACACTTGCTGTCTAAGCGCGCCATTGCTTGCGTGCGTAGCGGGAGTAATAGAAAAGTGAAATTCCCTGGGGTGTAATAGAAATGTCAGTACGAGTACGTCATTTAATAATATTATGTCTTAAAACTTATTTTTTTGTCGGCAAGTGTGATGAAAAACATTGTATGCATCACGGTCGGTAAGCGGAATACTAACTCGAGTCATAAAAGTACTCTTGCAAAAGCACTCTTGTTCCGTACTTACCTCCCTTGATGCACGATGTACAGGTGTAGTGAGAAATTACTTGCCTTCGGAAACGTTCGTAAACACATGCTGTTTCAGGCAGTGTCACCGAGTCTGACTGAAGTAGCATGACAGCTATTACTGTCAGTCTCAGTGAGATAGACTGAAACAGCATGACGTTGACGAACGTTTCCGAAGGCAAGTCATTTCTCACTACATCTGTACTAATGTATACATTTCAGAACGTATGTCCTAGACACAAGGATCATAATCGTATATTTTCGGAACCGACCGTATGTTGTGTTACAAAACAAAGTGTAACGAGGACAATGTTATAGAAGAATAGAATGACAAAGAGAGATAGATGATGTTGTATAAAATTTTGTAACGCTGACATGGGATCACCTTTAGATTCATATTTTATTGGAGAGAGGAGAAGCCTTATTTTAATTGCATAATACACGGCAACTGTGCAGAGTGCGCCGAGCGAAATGAGATTTATGTACACCCCATTCTATAAAAAAAGCGAAATTATTGCTTTGAGCAGTACCTAAATAGACGGGAGTAGCCGCCTATATTTTCAAATCCACTGTTTATTCATCCAATTAAACACATAATTGAGCTTGCCATAATATAATTAATAATTATGTACCGTCGCGTCTCGCATCTTCGCCTAGGTTACCTAAGTGCAAAAGTTGAATTTCTCACATTATACTTACAAGATACTGTAACATAGCACAGCACTCGTTTTTCACACTTGCTATTTAGTAGTTCTTTATGCGAATTTAAAGTTTCGTGAGACATAATAACTACTTATATGCCACCGCTATCTGCTATGATCATTGAACTCAACATCAAGAATTCCATTGTTATTTCATTTATAAAACAATGATGCCTACGATTCGTAGCTATCTGTAAAATTGTTACCTAATAGTTTATTTTTGCTTCGTAGATTGCGTGTGAGAATCGCCACATAGCGAAAGACTTACTTCTAAATGGATTTCATAGCTGTTGACCACCTTTGCACATCGATCACTGGAGGAGTGTCTTTTTAAAAGGGTTTTCTATTCTATGGTTTTTTTAGATAGCCGTTCTGAAAATGCAATTCTCTTTTCATAAACACCCCCTTATTCATAGACGTCTCCTAATTTAGCAGTCCGCTAAGTATATAAATACCTTTTCACTCATAAAGACATATCAATGAGACTAAAAGGGATAAACAATATTTAGGAGCATTCCATGGGCTGTCCCGTACAAACGCTTGTATATTTCGATAATTTGGATTTTTTCCGATTTATTAGTTACTATATATATATATATTTGAGCAATTTTTGACTCATCTAGTCACGAAAGAGAACTTCGATGAACCCACAATTTCGAGACAAACCGTGTTCGTACATCGGTGGACTTTTTCGTGGAATGCACCTTTAGCGGCTTGCTAAGTTAGGGGACGGTTATGGATAAGGGGGTTATTTATTACTCATCTTATCTGACTCTTAAAACTTGTCAAATCGCTAAGAGAGTTCGATCGAAATGTTCTAGGAATAATAAACGCTGGCTGAATGATAAAATGTATCCATAAAATTTCATTTTTTCAGGTTCACGCAGCGAATAACACCGACAAATCGACGATAGACCTTCACTTCATGCGCGTACTCGAAGCTAAAGAGACCTTAGACTTATTCCTCGACTCGCATATTAGAAAATTGCGAGAATCGCAACCGAAAGGGCCGAGATTTCACACACTGTTCTTTATAACGGGGCGAGGCTTACACAGCCCCGGTGGTCCAGTGATCAAACCGGCTACAAAACGGAGGCTACGTGAGAGGGGCATAGCGTAAGTTCACTTTTATCATGTTTTACCTCTTTTATGTATGCATTTCTAGACTTTAGCGAGATTTCTTTCCTTATGATACGAAGTCAGAGATGCTTTAGATTTCTTCCTCGACTCGCATATTCGAAAATTGCGAGAATCGCAATTGAGTGGGCTGAGATTTCATAGACTCTTTGTAACGGGGCGAGGATTACACAGCCCCGGTGGTCCAGTGATCAAACCAGCTACAAAACGGAGGCTTAGTGAGAGGGGCATAGCGTAAGTTTACTTTTATTATGTTGTACCTTTTTTATGCATGCGTTTCTAGACTTTAGCTGGGTTTCTTTCCTTATACTAAGTAAAGATCCTTTAGAGATCTTCCTCGACTCGCATATTGGTAAACTGCGAGAATCGCAAATGAATGGGCTGAGATTTCATAGACTCTTTATAACGGGGCGTGGCTTACACAGCCCCGGTGGTCCAGTGATCAAACCGGCTACAAAACGGAGGCTACGTGAGAGGAGCATAGTGTAAGTTCACTCTTATCTACTACTGTGTTTTCTCTCTCTTTTGTATGCGTTTCTAGACCTTATCGGGATTTCTTTCATCATGATACAAGTCAGAATTGCTTAAGATTTCCTCCTTGATTCGTATATTTGTAAATTGCGAGAATCACAACCGAATGGGCCGTAATTTCATACAATGATCTTTATAACAGAGCGGCATTAACACTGATCTGGGGCCTATTTCTCGAAAGCTTGTAACTTGTAATACAAGCGGGACTCTTTATCTGATTAATAGTGTTAAAAAGAGACTTCCACTTGTATTACTAGTTACAAGTTTTCGAGAAAAGGGGCCCCTGGTGGACCACTGATGAAACCGGTCACGAAGTGGATGTTTCATTAGTGAGGAATAGCGAAAGTTGATGTTTATGCTCTTCATTAACACATACGTGTTTCTTGGGGAAATCATTCCTTCATGACGCATATTAGGTACATCTAGATGTACCTACTTTGAACTAGATCTTCGTCGAACACCTTCGCAAGCTAAGAGAGTTAAAGCTGAAAGCAACGATGTTTTAGTTTCATACACTGTTCTTCTATCATCAATCACAACGCGAAGATTTTGTGAGAGGTGGTTATCCCATTCTCTCTATGTGATATTTTAAGTTTGATGGGTTAGACTTGTTGTAGACTATTATAATATTTTCACTTGTTTTCTAAGCAATTTACTGGTTACGTCTTAGAAGTTAGGTTAAGCTTTGTTAGGCGGGTACAGAGACGTCGTAATAGTTTGAAGGGTTCTCTTATTTATCGCCGAAAATTATTTATATGGCCGAATATCACTTCCCAACTCACGTTTCGCGAAATTTTACTTCGCCGAATGTTCATTTCCCAACTTATTAAAATGTTTTGTTTTATTTGCCAACCTCACAGTTACCAACTTAACATTTGGTCCGTGTTTTACAAAGCAAATGTTCAAAATGCCAACATTCATGTGGCCGAATGTTTTACTTGACGTAAAGACTGTCCACGTAAAAAAGTGGTCGACGTTATAATGACAAATAAGATGAAAAAAATAACAAAAACGAAATAATTATATATTTATCTAATAGTATAATTCGTGTTCTTCAAAATATAATACAAGACTTGTGCAACACATTAAGACTAATAAAATGCCCTGACTTTTCTTTTTACTCCTTCCATCAATCTTTGTACATCGGTTTCGGTGAACGTTTTACTTGTTGTATCCCAATATTTTTTGAATTGTTGTACATCAGTAGCAATTTTCTTACTTTTTTTTAGCTTTCTTTTCATTATTGCCCAGAATTTCTCTACAGGGCGGAGTTCTGGGCAGTTCCGAGGATTTGCAGATTTCGGTACTACAGAGATATTATGTTCCTCATACCATGTCAAAACCGATTTCGCGTAATGGGAAGTGGCTAAATCAGGCCAAAATATGACTGACTGGGCGTGGCTTCTTATGAACGGCAATAAACGTTTTTTTAAACAATCCTTCGTGTAAATGACTTGGTTAACCGTGCCAGTTGTAACGAAAGATTTGCTTTTTTACCACATGTACATATGGCTTGCCACACTAAACATTTTTTTGCAAACTTGTCTAGTTTTTTTGTTGTAAATTTATCATCAATACCTCCTCGTTTATTTGCAACGTAAAACTGTAACCCTGGCAACTGCTTGAAATCTGCCTTGACGTAGGTCTCATCGTCCATCAAAATGCAATCAAATTTCGTTAAATAATTTGTATACAATTTTCGGGCTCGAGTTTTACATAATTTTTGTTTATTCGCATCGCGATTTGGAACGCTAGACGCCCTATATGAGTGTAAACCTTCTTTTTGTTTAATCTTCTGGACGTACGACTTCGATACCTTACATTTCCTGGCGACGTCTCGAATGGACAGTGTTGGGTTCTTCTTAAAGTGCTCGATGACTTTCCTTGCCTTACTTTTATCCATGGAACCGTGTTTTCTACCCGAACCTTTCTTCCTTTCGACCGTCAACGTCGAGCGATAATTAGCCAATACCTTTTGAACTGTAGTTTTAGGAACGCATAATAATTTAGTTAGCTTAGCTTGCGGCATATCAGGATTTTCATTGTAAGTGTACATAATTATTTTACGCTTGTCCAGTTGGCTAGAGGCCATTTTATAATAGTTATTATTTTTAAAATCTAAAGTAGTCCCAAAATAAACCTTATAACCTTCTAACTGTCACAGTGACAGATTTCATTTTTCTTTTATTATTTTTTTTTAAGAATTTTATGTCGACCACTTTTTTACGTGGACAGTCTTTAATATACACTTCGTTGTTTATTGTGTACCAAATGTTTCATTACATACAATTTCGTTTAGCAACTACGTAATATTATTTGTGCAACTATTAATAGAATACGGCAATGAAAATGGAATCGATCGTGTACCTAAAATATGCGTATTGGATTTCGAAAAAGCTGCGATACCTACTGAGTCTTCTATCAACTTTTGAGGGAATTTATTTACAAGGATGCCATTTTCACTTGGGGCCAATTTTATACAGGTAACTACCTTTTTTTGAAATGCCTCCTTTTTCTTTTTTTTATTATTTTCTTATACAATATGAATACTAGCATATATTTTTTTCGGGACGAAAAAAAAAAAATAACCTCGAAGGTCAGGCGGGAGCGAAGCGTAGCGAGCCTAACTAACTAACCCGGCCAAGTCGGATCTGCACTGGAGGGCTTTGCTCACTTGCTTCGCTCGCTCGCTCATTATTTCCTTCTGGTTATCCATATAAGTAATAGTAAAAATTGTTTTTTTCTGTGTTTGCCAAAAAAAGAATTAAGTATGGGTAGGCTTCTTAGTAACTTGCCAAATGTATGAAAAGGCAACTGTTGCATCAGCGAAACGTTATTCGTTCATGAGTTGTTCGGTCAAGTGAACCATTTGACAAATGATAAGTCCGCCAAAAGTTTAGTTGCTTTATAATAATCTGCTTTACAATAATTCTGCCAAGTGAAACGTTGTCATACAAAAATTTGCCAATCGTTAGTTGTCAAAGTAAAAGTTCGGCGAAACGTTGGTTGGCAAATGAAAAACGGCCAAAAAAAATTCGGCGAAAAGGCAGAACACCAGTTTGAAGTTTTCAATTCGTTTTGGAGCTGCTATATTTTTATGTCAAAATTGTATTATTACTAGTGGTCGGACAATGGGCGAAACTTGTGAAACTGACATTTAACAAATTAGTGGACACTAAATCTAGAATATCCACACTTGGGTAAGATATAAATGATTTTAAGAGCTTAAAAAGCTTATTTATGTCCGCTCTTCAAGTTTTGATCCGATTGTCCGACCACTAATTGTAACTGTACTTACATATTTAGTAGACAGACGTCATTGAGCTTACTTTGAAACTATACAAGGATTGTTTATGTAATATTGTGCTATGATATTATTTATCAATTACAATAACCTATTTTTTTTAAGAAGGCCTATTGCATTGAGATACTTCATGTATATGTAGCTATGGCAATCCAGTTAATGAATTTATTAAAATAATACTCGGAAACGTCGAAACGAAACTATGTCAGCTCAGTTGAAATAGCTAACAGCCAGTTCGAGTCATTATAAAAGAAAATAAAACTGAAAATTTGTTTTACTTTCATTTCTAACCACAATTAATTTCAAAATTTTTATTTCCAGATATTCTGAACGCAACCCAGGCCTCCTCACATCCAGAGTTTGTGCCGAAGATAAGTTGACACACGAACTTCCCTAGTACAACGCAATCTCGTGCCGGAATCCATACTGCGTTCATCGAAGTATACTCCAGCCTTCATTCATGTACGTCTACAACCATATTGTCGGTAAACCTTGCTTGTTCGACAGCGGGTATATATACATATCTGTGCTTCTACCAGGATTCATGCTAGCTTATAATCACACTGTGTTCAGTTACACTGACGATCCATCCGTGTTAGTGTGTACTACGATTATGCCTATCCCAAGTAGTTCGCTTGTTTTATCTTACACTTGGATAATTGAACGGAACGGGGACCCCTTTGTATCTAACCTCAATAAACACGAACTATGTTCTTTGTGTTTAGGATACAGTACAACATTGGGAGATATTCATTTAGCTTCCGGACATATTAGTCCAGATTGCATTCATTGCGAAATTAGTGCTATGATTGAATACTCGATTGTAAATTTTCCTCTTTATTTTAATAACCATGCAAGATTTACGTTACCCAATCGCGTACCACGAAGTTTTAATTTGTATAGTATGCTCTCTCCAAATTGTCCAAATACTACATTTCCTCTCGCTTCCTTTTCCTCTATTCCACAAAGTTCCATTTACTATAGACCAATGATTTTCAACCCTCCTTTTCAATGGATGAATGCTCGGTACTATTGAATAATTTGAACTGTCCATTATTTGATTATTGTAAGATATAAGATTTTAAACGTAATAGTATGTAGTGATGATACCATTGTACTTTAACTGTGTACCAAAATCAGTCACATACGCTAAATCATCAGTAATAATTCACAATATAATTAATATTCGATGTTCTATTTTTTTATCATAATTAAACACGCACATAGTCTAAATTCTTCTTATACGTATATGTTTACCATTTGGCTGTAAACTCTCAATAACGTAACTAAATTTAAGACTGAGACTAGGTACAATGACTTTAGTAAATCTATTATATTTGTAATTTCGTCCAATTACCGACCAAATATTTTAGCACCTACACCGAATTATTTTGGCATACGTACAACTAGTCGTAATTCATAACCTAAGATTCGTAATTATTACTTATGTAAATGGAATGCAACTTAATATTTATAATATTTTTTGATCTAGTCCACATTAAGACATACAGTGTGTAAATTTAATATGGGCGATCAATTAAACCAGGTATGGGATTCATTAATGTAATCATGGATTACAAGGTTTTTTAAAGTTACTCTTAATTATCACTCCACAGAATTTTTTAAAGATTATCGGAGCAGCAACTATACTTCGTTTTATTTAAGATTAGAATTATCTGTCAAACGGGTGAACAAAGAGGCAGTGGTCGTAAACCTTCCTTCTTCGATTTCGGCCGATACCACTGAATTTCTCGGAACTTATGTACATTTGATATTTACCGATAGCTGAACGCATAGTTTTCACATTTATTATTAATTTGTTGGCAAAACGATTGTATACGTATTGTACGTTGGGTAACAATTGTATTAAAAAAAATATTTAATAAGCAAGATGGCGGCAATTTAGAAAAAAGTTAAATGTTGAAGGTTTTCGTTTAGTGTTTGGCGGTTTTTAACAAAGTATTTTTTTATAAAGTTGTAATTCATATCGTACCGATTTTACATTTACTGAATTTAAGGAAGTTTACAGTCTAAATTTAACAATATTTGCATATTTAATCTAGCTTACATTATGCACTCCCAGTACTTTTAAAAGTCATGGATTAAAACTATCGGTATATAAATCATAAAGAATGAGCAGATGACAATAGTAAGACAACCCTACCCATCGGCAACGTCGTTTAGTATTTGTTGCCATTATAGGCGGCTTTAATCTGGGACGATCTAATGTAGTTTGAATTTGGTAACAAATTAGAAAATAAAACTTAGATGACATGACATACTTTTATTCACTGTCAGTGGAAGAGTCCGAGGACTCGAACCACCAACGTTTATAATAAAATTTTCCACAGTGTCATCTATTATATCATCTAATTTCATTTAAAAACTTATTTTCGTTTAAAATGATGTATACCGTAGCCAAGACTGCTGGCATATGCCAGCAGTCTCAGCAGTCTTTTTCACATGGTCCGATTTAGTGGGATATTCCTTTCTATGGCACATTTCTGACACTAATTTGTAAATTATTCACCACTATCCGCTTTACACTGGCAATCACGAGGATTTTGCTTTTGCCGTTTCTTCTTTAGAAATGAAAAAACGTTAACCGGCTGCGACTTCATCCATTTTAAATGTGCACCAACGAACAAAATATCTAAATAGATCAACAATTAATAACGAAATTGAACAAAACCGATAATAACAATCTTTATGTAAGCTAACAGCAATAGAAAATACAACCGACTCAACCGACAACAATATGATATCGAATAACGGATAGTGACAGTGACGTTTTAAAATTGTGTGAGAACTCTGCCTCTTTAGGTTTTTTAATGTACAACCTTTCCATGAAAAATTGCAAACGCAATTTATTAAAATTCTTATCTATTCATGTTAAAATATAAATTAACTAACATTATGTTTCTTATCTGTTCACAACACTGAGTAATTTATGTAATATAGCATGATAATAAATACGTGATATTTAATAACTCGTATTCACTGTTCGATCCGCAGAATGTGCCTGTAAAAAAAACCTTATATCTCGTTCTGCAAAGGTCTTTCTAATGCTAAAAAAAACGAAGTATAGCATTTGTTATTGTTGATATGGCAGTTACGTCATCTGCTTTTGAACTTTGCTGTCATCTGTCAACGAGTGTTTAACTCGCATATGCTGCTCTACATTGCGCGCCGAATTATTTTCTATGGATAATTTTGTTGGTCTAATTTTGAGTAAAAGTTTATGAATGTACTTATGTCGTAAACTAACACCCGTTAAGAGCTTCGCCCGTATTAGACTTACACCCTGTATATTTTACAGTCATATTTTCATCATCAACCATATTTTATTTCAGTCCTCTGCTAGATTTAAGCCTCTCCTGTTACCTATGCGTAAGGACGCATTAGGAGGTAGGATGTAAGTCATTAAGAGGTAGGAGGGTAAACAATTTGCTGTCAAGTTTATTGCTATGGCATTATGATTACAAATGTCTATTATTAGAGCTGTGTCGGGTATTGGTGCTTTTACGAAACTGTAATAGTAGATTACATGCCAAGGCCGTTTAAGTGGTAAACGCCTTGGATGACGTGTAATTGTAGGCCGAGGCCGACAAACATGTGATCCAAGGCTTTTCCATTTAAGGGCCGAGGTATGTAGGTATACTATTTTGCTGCTCAACGGAGCCGGCAGGCGGCAACTTAGTTTAGTGCAGCGGCCGGCAAAGTGCTATTTGCCGGCCTGAGGATAGAAAACAAATTTGACATATACATTTATGTATGTATGTATACGTAAAATTTGTTTACAGTATCGTCCATATTTCCGAGATCATACAACCCGTCAACCTTCAAGTCAAGGGTGAATAGGCACCTTCTGGGCAAACTCACTCCATCGTAGAGCACGTCTCTGCCCTTGGCTAGTCTGTGGCCATGAGAAAGCCTATTTCAAATAAAAAAAAAAACATCATCATCATCATCATCAGCCTATCGCAGTCCACTGCTGGACATAGGCCTCTCCAATTTCACGCCACCGTTCTCGATCTTCGGCTGCTCGCATCCAGCTCCTGCCAGCCATCCCGCGCAAATCGTCGCTCCACCTTGCCTGAGGGCGTCCTACACTACGCTTGCCGAGACGCGGTCTCCACTCAAGAACTCGTTTACCCCAACGGTTGTCGGTTCTACGGCTAATATGGCCAGCCCACTGCCACTTCAGCTTGCTAATACGGTGGGCTATGTCGATCACTTTGGTTCTCTGCCGGATAACCTCATTTCTGATTCGATCCCGCAGAGATACGCCGAGCATAGCCCTTTCCATAGCTCGCTGAGCGACCTTGAACTTGTGGACCAGCCGTACCGTCAGTGTCCACGTTTCGGCTCCGTACGTCATGACGGGTAGGACGCACTGATTGAAGACTCTTGTCTTCAGACACTGTGGGATCGACGATGTGAAGATTCGACGTAGCTTCCCAAATGCTGCCCAACCTAGCTGAATTCTTCTATTCACCTCATTCTCGAAGTTGTTTCTACCCATCTGCAATGTTTGGCCGAGGTATACATATCTTTGAACAACTTCGAGAACGGTGCCGTGTACTGCGATCGGTTGCTGTATTGCTGAAAGCATACATGTTCATTGAACATAATCTTGGTTTTGTCCAAGTTCATCCGTAGGCCGATGCGTATAGAAGAGTCAGCCAGGTCGTTCAGCATCTGTTGTAGGTCCTGCAGCGTTTCTGCCACGATGACGATATCATCAGCGAATCGCAAGTGAGAGATGTACTCGCCATTAATGTTGATGCCACGCCCTTTCCAGCTCAGCGTCTTAAACATATCCTCCATTGCATTTGAGAACAATTTCGGGGAGATCACGTCCCCTTGTCTCACGCCTCTATGCAATGGTATAGGATTTGTTTGCTGATTCTATACTTGGACGGACATGGTGGCGGCCTCGTATAGACATCTTATCACTTGAATGTATCGCCAATCAACTTGACATCATCGCTGCAAGGACTCCAGAACAGACCAGATCTCAATCGAGTCAAAGGCCTTCTCATAGTCCACAAATGCTAGACACAGGGGCTGATTATACTCTTCAGTCTTCTGTATAATCTGCCGCACTGTGTGGATGTGGTCTATGGTGCCGTATCCGCTCCGAAATCCAGCCTGTTCCGGAGGTTGGAATTCGTCGAATCTCCGCGCAAGACGGTTCGTGATCACTCTTGAAAACAGCTTATAGACATGGCTTAGAAGAGAAATGGGTCGATAGTTCTTCATCAGGGTTTTGTCTCCCTTTTTGAAGAACAGGACAACCACACTTTTACTCCATGCCTCCGGAGTTCTCCCTTCGAATAGGACAGCGTTAAAAAGCGTTTGGAGCTCCCTCAATACGGGTTTACCTCCTGCTTTTAACAATTCTGTTGTAACGCCATCTTCTCCAGGGGCTTTTCCGTTTTTAAGCTGCCCAAGAGCGATCTCGATTTCGATACTGACTTCTGGCAGGTCTTCGGTGTAGTGGCGTATCAAAGTGGCTCTAGGATCCTCATATTCGGGATCAAAAAAAACAATTGAAGCAATTTGCTGTATTGCTGAAAGCATACAGTAGGTATGCTTTTTTATGTTAATTACCTCAGAACTTCCGACTGCGTGAACCGATTTTGATGATTCTTTTTTTATTTGAAGGGTGACGCTTACCGATTGGTCGCATTTTAATTTGGTCCTGTTATGACAATGGCATGCATGAGAAATCAAAAAACACGACAAATGGACGAATAACTTAATATCCCGCCAATTGATTTAGTTTTTTTTTTACCGACGTGAAAACAAACCAATATGAGTCCGTTAGCATGCACCAAGTCGGGGTCTGATGAAGGTATCTTGGAGAAATCGGTTGAAGTCGGTTTTTTTATTGTAAATTTCCCACAATGTCGTAACAGATATGCTTAGCTTACCATAGAAAAAATCAACTGCGAAAGACTCTGGTTGTCACGGGATTCAAACCCGCTTCCTTTGGATTGCCGGTCACAATCACATCGAAGTTAGTCAATTTTAAATTTGTTGATTATGTGTTTTAAACTACTGACTACATATAATAATAAATAAATAATAATAATAAATATCTTGGGACATCTTACACAAATCGACCTAGTCCCACGGTATTAAATATTAGCTTGTATTCCATTTACAGCACCGATAAATACTATTTACATTGAAACATCCCATTTACTTTTGTTACTTCATACATTTGTAATTACTCTAGTTATGATTGCCATTTGTTTGTCGTAAGTGAACATATTATAGGGGAGTTTTGGTATGGGTGTAGATAAAATGTTTGCAAACATGTTTA